>VDFB02047144.1:1031420-1098657 GCA_007258455.2 Sequoia sempervirens | reverse complement strand
TTTATAAAGTTCTTTTTAAATTGTTTTTTTTATATAAATTAAAATTTTTCTTTTTATTTAATATATATTTATTTAAAGGAATATATATATTATATATATGTATATATATAATATATTTATATATATGTATATATATAATATATTTATATATATGTATATATGTATATATAGAAAAGAAAAATATATATATATGTATGTATGTAGGTAAAAGGCACACACACAAGGATACATGCATACATACATACATACATACATACATACATATATATATATGTAATATATATAATTTTTATATGTATAGATATATATATATATATATATATATAGGTTTAATATGAATATATAAAAAGGCATATATATATATATAATTAATATATATATACTTGTCCAAAATTATAGAAAAATATTACGAAGGATATTTGCAATAATTTCATGATGTTAATGGATAAATTGAAAGAAAACAATTTATCAAATCAAATCGAGTGATTTTAATAAATGTAATAGTTTGAGTAAACTGAGAGTTTAATTTTCCATGGTGGATATCGTGCAATGCGTTATCTTAAAATGTGATTGTTAAGTATAATAAATTTTCATTCTTAAAAAATATCTTGATGTTGAATAATTATTTAATTCTTTGATTTTCTTTGAGTTCTTGTTGGTTTCCTTGAGTTGGGTTATGAACATGTGGGGATCCTTAAATTAGTTGACTTTTTTATAGGTGTTATAGTTATTGTTTAAACTTCCAGAGGCATGGGAAAATGGTGGTTTATTATGTGACCTTTTTAATTTAATACTCAAGACTCTATTTTGACTTTAGTTGTGATTTTGAGTTTATTTATTTGGGTTGTACCATTTTTATGGGAGTTGATTTACATGACCTTTAGCGAGATGGTTTTTCCTCGCAGTTGTTCTACTTTGTGGTGTAATGATCTTGCTGGTACAACCCCTTGGAATTAGTTGTTATGTTTTGGGTTTCTAGGGAGAGTGGCTCTACGTGGGCACTGAAGCACAAAGGGGTTGTCAGGATAACCCACGTTAGAGTTTGAGTAATAAGTGATAACCTAATTAATTAATTAGGGGGTGGGTAGTTAAACATTAACAAGATAATTGTGAATGCCTCGATCACCTGTTAGTGCTTATGCAGACTAAAGGTGGTTTGAGAAGGCTGTGGTTGGCAAGATCATTTCCTTGTCTCCACAAGAGGCTAATGGTTCCACACAAGTCACCCTCTAGGGCCGACGCCTAGAGAGGTTGTCAAGATAACCATAGATGGGGGCTGGCACCTGGAGATAGGCAATCAAGAAAACCCATGTAGGACTATGCGATGGCACTCTCCTCTAGCTTTCCCTTGAGTTGTTTTGTTCCTAACCTTTTGAAGTAGTCCTTTGATGTTATGTTTCCCTTTATGTGTTTTAGTTTTCCATGCTTGGAGTTTAGTCTTGTGTATTTGTTTGGATGTTCATGGTCGGGGACCCTTCTTTATTTACTCCTAGCACGGGGGTGGTCGGGTGGAACGTGCTATGCACCTTTTTGGGTTCCCTATCTTGTAGTTGTACCTTTTAGTGTAGAGTTTTGCATAGACAACTTGATCCAGAGTTTATATGTTTCCAGATGTATACTTGTACTTTTATTATACTTTGTGTATTGATATGTTACTCTCCCATGTATTGGGTAGACTTATGATGTAACCTTGAGTAATTGCTTAATGAGATGTACTAGTAGATTGATGTAATGTATAATCACATTATGTAATTCATTCTTGAATCATAATTGTTAATATCATTATGGTTGTGTTACATCTAAGAAAAAATGTTCTTTATATTTCCTAGTACAATTTGTTATGAATACATGTATGGTTTCTATATGGTTTAGTCTTGTCACATTGTTTATCCTTAATAAATGTTTAAATGAAGATATGTGAATGATTGGGTTACGTTAGTAGAATTGATAATTATTTTTATGAACTTTGTTATGGGTTAGATTATGTAATTTCACCTCGTGTACCTGAAGGGACTTAGGTTTTTAACTTGTAATCATTAGCTATGTTAGTTGCATTAGTAAACTTAGTGTTTATTCTTTATGTTTCTTTAAAAAAAATTGTTTCATTTTTTAGTTTTCCTTTGGGGTTTGCGTGACGGGGTGTTACAACTTGGTATTAGAGCCAGGTTAGCTAACACTGGGTACTCTAGGTAGTTTGAGTCTATTAGGAAACCTTTGCATTAACTCTTGATCTCACATAACCCCAATTGTTGTGCAGGATCATGCCTCGGGGTAGAGGTTGTGGCTGAGGAAGAGGCCGAGGTGGTGGCCGTGGGGCCAACCACCAAAGTCCATCACCTCCTAGCTCCCACGGTTCTGAGTGTGAGGAACTACAAAGTTCCCAAAGTAATCTAACAGGTGGTGGTCAGAATCTAGAACAACCTGGTTTAGATGGTCAGTTGCAGCATATACTAGAGGAGATACTGGGTCGCTTAGGCCCTAGGCAAGTGGAAGAACAGAGGTTGGAAAGGGAAAGGGAGAGATATCCTATACGTGGGGAAATAACAGCTGAATAGGATGCAGTAGTGGCGGGTCACATGAGAGAACTGTTGAGAGCGTGACCTCCCACATTTGATGGTTCTGGTGGGGGTCTTGAGGTAGAGACTTGGTTGATCAATTTGGCTAGATTATTTTCTATGCATCCATATGGAAATAATACTAGGGATAGGTGTGCTATCATGCACCTCAGAGGGTTCGCGTCCACTTGGTGGAAGCTGGAAGAACAAAAATTACATATTGACATCAACATGGTGACTTGGGAATTATTTATGTAGAGATTTAGGGCCCGTTTCCTTTCTGATCACTGGAGGCAGCGTAGAGTAGATGAATTCCATGAGTTAAGATAGATGGAAATGTCTATGGAGCAATATGAGCATCATTTTTATGAGCTCAAGCAGTATGTAGGGATCAGAAATGATGAGGCAATGCTTGTGCAACAATTTTTCAAGGGCTTAAACACCCAAATCAATGGAGGAGTTAGAGTCTTCGAGCCAAAGAAAATTGAGGTAGTTGTTGAGAAGGATCACCTTGTAGAAGAAAATATGGCTATGGCTTTGGGAGGTCACATAGGAGTTCAGATCGGTAGTGCTCCAATATCAACATTTGGTTCTAGAGGTGGACAACCTCAAGTTTCAGGGTCTTCCAAGAATTTTTAGGCACCCTTGAAGGGTGGTTTGCAACAACAGTAGCAGTCATAGCCCAAACAAAACAAATCACAGTCTCAACAAAGAGAGAGATATCAGAGCAGGAAAAACCAAAGCTGGTAGAGAATTAGACAGGATATTTTTGAGCAGCCTACACAGAGCACATAGTCGACACCATCTTGAGGTAGTTTCCAATAGTCGAGTGCACCGTTTGGTGTTAGAGGTTTTGGACAAGGCACAAGTTTTTTCTCTTGTGGGTAACAAGGACATATTTCTAGAAAATGTCCATAGAGGATCACTACAGGTTTTAGTCAAAGACCAGCTACTTTTGAGCCGACAGTGAGTGATGCAGGTAGAGCACATCAGGTATTTGCGGTAGTGGACAATCACCAAGCAAAACATCAGGGCACTGTAGTTGAGACATCAGGTGCATTGTATGGTACTAGCATTTCCATTCTCTTTTATTCCAGAGCATCAGATTCATTCATTTCTCCTTCAGTAGTAGAACACTATAGACTGGTGGTAGCAAGGCAAGGCGTTAAATGGCAGGTTGAATTGGCCTATGGGGAAAAGGTAGTGGTTGAGTCACTAGTTTAGGGTTGTAATTTGCAAATTGGGTCACTCATGACTACGGTGGATCTCTGAATCCTACCTCTTGGTTCATATGATGTGGTTCTAGGTATGGATTGGTTGAGTTCCCACCATGCCACAATTGATTGTCGGCATAAGGTTGTGCATTGTGTTGATGATGCGGGTAATGAGGTTGAGATCATTGGCATTCAAAGACCTATCTCACTACGTTTGATCTTAGCTATGCAATTAAAAAGGTGCTTCAGACAAGGTTGTCAGCTATTTGCAGTGTCTGTTAATGATTTGGACTCCGAAGAGAGTCAAGGGATTTCATTGGATGATTACCCCCTTCTTAAGGAATATTCTGATGTTTTTCCAAGTGAAATTCTTGGGATACCACCAAAGTGTGACATTGACTTTAGAATCGATCTTGTTCCTTGAGTTGAGCCTATATCTCGTGCTCCATACTGGATGACAACACAGGAATTGCAGGAGCTCTCTTTGTAGGTAGAGGAGCTTTTAGAAAAAGGATTCATCCATCCTAGTGTTTCCCCTTGGGCAGCACTAGTTATATTTGTGAAAAAGGACGGTTCACTCTGATTATGTATTGATTATAGGAAGCTCAACAAAGTGACAATCAAGAATCGGTATCCTTTGTCGAGAATTGATGACTTGTTTGATCAGATAAAAGGAACTCAGGTTCTATCCAAGATTGATCTTAAGTCTGGCTATCATCAGTTGTGAATAGCCGAAGCTGATATTCATAAAACTACATTTCACACTCGTTATGGGCATTATGAATTCACTGTTATGCCATTCGGGTTAACAAATATACCATAAATTCTTATGAGCTTAATGAATGGAGTCTTCCAAACCTATTTAGATAGGTTTGTACTTGTGTTTCTCGATGACATATTGGTTTACTCTAAATCAATGGAGGGGCACGAGGAACATCTGAGGCAGGTATTACAATGTTTGAGGGGCAATTGACTGTTTGCTAATTTGGCTAAGTGTGAGTTCTAAAAAACTGAAGTGAAATACTTGGGGCACGTCATCTCAGGTGCAGGTATCACAGTGGATCCATCAAAGATCTAGGCTATTGTTGATTGGCCAACACCCAAGAATTTTCCAGAGATTCATAGTTTTATGGGGTTAGCGGGCTATTATCGGCGGTTTGTACATGGTTTTTCTAGGATCGCACATCCCATTACTTCCCTTCAGAGGAAAGGGAAGAAGTTCATTTGGTCTAATCAGTTCTAGACAACATTTGAGACCCTTAAGGACAGGTTGACTAGTGCACCAATATTGGAGGTTCCTGACCCTACTGGGGATTCTGTGGTTTTTCCACCGATGCTTCCTTGGAGGGCTTAGGAGTTGTCTTGATGCAGGAAGGACGTGTAATTGCATATGAATCTCGTAAGCTCAAGGATCATGAGCTAAATTACCCCACGCATGACTTAGAGTTAGCCGCAGTGGTTCATGCCCTTGTGAGATGGAGACACTTCTTATTAGGTCATAGGTTCAAGCTTCACAACGATCATCGCAGTTTGCAATACATTTTTACACAGCCAAACCTGAATGCCAGAGAAAGGAGATTGATGAAATTCCTCTATGAATATGACTTTGGGGTCAAGTATGTTTAGGGAAAGGAAAATGTAGTGGCAGATGCTCTGAGTCGGCAGAGACATGAGATTTTTGCAGTGGCTCTCGAGGTGGATTTGAGGAGTCAAGTCCTCGCAGCACTTTCCATAGATAGCTGGTATCAGGAAGTGGAGTTAGAAATTGAATCTGGTAGAGCTTTAGAAGTAAATTTTGTAGGGTACTCACTGGAGTCGGATGGTCTTTTGAGGTATATGGGTCGCATGTACGTGCCTTTTGCTGAGGGTCTTCAGACTCTAATTATGATTGAGGCACATCGAGCTCCCTACTCTGCTCACCTAGGAGTTAAGAAAATGTATGCAGATCTTCATGCACTATACTTTTGGGTTGGCATGAAGAGAGATATTGCAGATTTGGTGGCTAGATGTTTGGAATGTCAAAGGGTCAAGGAAGAACACCAGCATCCCGTAGACCTTTTACAACCTCATCTCATTTCGGCATGGAAGTGGGACATAATTTTTGTAGACTTTATTGTGGGATTTCCTATGACTTCTCAACATCATGATGCTATCATGGTCACAGTTGACAAATTGACCAAGGTGGCACACTTCTCCCCCATCCGATCATCTTACACTGCTTCTTCTGTAGCTAGAATCTTTATGGAAGATATTATTCATTTGCATGGTATTCCGTGGAGAATCATTTCCGATAGAGATCCAGTGTTTACATCTGCATTGTGGACATCATTGCGGCATGCCTTAGGAACACTACAATGATGCCCAAAATTATAGAAAAATATGAATATATGAAAAAGAAAATATATATATTATATATATATGTGTGTGTGTATGTATATATATATACTTGTCCAAAATTATAGAAAACTATTATGAAGGATATTTGCAATAATTTCATGATGTTAATGGATAAATTGAAATAAAATATTTTATCAAATCAAATCGAGTGATTTTAATAAATGTAATAGTTTGAGTAAACTGATAGTTTAATTTTCCATGGTGGATATCGTGCAATGAGTTATCTTAAAATCTGATTGTTAAGTATAGTAAATTTGCATTCTTAAACAAAATCTTGATGTTGAATAATTATTTAATTCTTTGATTTTCTTTGAGTTCCTATTGGTTTCCTTGAGTTGGGTTATAAACATGTGGGGATCCTTAAATTAGTTGACCTTTTTATAGGTGTTAAAGTTATTGTTTAAACTTCTGGAGGCATGGGAAAATGGTGGTTTATTATGTGACCTTTTTAATTTGATACTTGACTCTATTTTGAATTTAGTTGTGATTTTGAGTTTATTCATTTGGGTTGTACCATGTTTATGGGAGTTGATTTACATGAACTTTAGCGAGATGGTTTTTCCTCGTAGTTGTTCTATTTTGTGGTGTAATGATCTTGTTAGTATAACCCCTTGGAATTTGTTGTTATGTTTTGGGTTTCTAGGGAGAGTGGCTCTATGTGGGCGCTGACGCACAAAGGGGTTGTCAGGATAACCCACGTTACAGTTTGAGTAATAAGTGATAACCTAATTAATTAATTAGGGGGTGGGTAGTTAAACATTAACAAGATAATTGTGAATGCCTAGACCACCTGTTAGTGCTTACACAGACTAAAGGTGGTCTGAGAAAACTGTGGTTGGAAAGATTGTTGCCTCATCTCCACGAGAGGCTAATAGTTCCACACGAGTCACCCTATGGGGCCGGCGCCTAGAGAGGTTGTCAAGATAACCATAGATGGGGGCCGATGCCTAGAGATAGGTAGTTAGGAAAACCCATGTAGGACTGTATGATGACACTCTCCTCTAGCTTTCCCTTGAGTTGTTTTTTTGCTAACCTCTGGAAGTAGTCTTTTGATGTTATGTTTCGCTTTATGTGTGTTTTAGTTTTCCATGCTTGGAGTTTAGTCTTGTGTATTTGTTTGGATGTTCATGGTTTGGGACCCTTCTTTATTTACTCCTAGCATGGGGGTGGTCAGGTGGAATGTGCTACACACCCTGTTGGGTTCCCTATTTCACAGTTGTACCTTTCAATGCTGAGTTTTGCAGAGACATCTTGATCTAGATTTTATATGTTTCCATATGTATACTTGTACTTCTATTAAACTTTGTGTATTGATATGTTACTCTCCCATGTATTGGGTAGACTTATTATGTAACCTTGAGTAATTGCTCAATGAGATGTACTAGTAGATTGATGTAATGTATAATCACATTATGTAATTCATTCTTGAATCATAATTGTTAATATCGTTAAGGTTGTGTTACATCTGAGAAAATATTTTCTTTATATTTCCTAGTACAATTTTTTATGAATACATGTATCCAGTTTCTATATGGTTTATTCTTGTCATATTGTTTATCCTTAATAAATGTTTAAATGAAGATACATGAATGATTGGGTTAGGTTAGTAGAATTGATAATTATTTTTATGAACTTTGTTATGGGTTAGATTACGTAATGTCACCTCGTGTACCCCAAGGGAGTTAGGTGTTTAACTTGTAATAATTAGCTATGTTAGTTGCATTAGTAAACTTAGTGTTTATTCTTTATGTTTTTTTAAAAAAATTGTTGCATTTTTTAGTTGTCCTTTGGGGTTTGCACAATGGGGCGTTACAAAATAAACCTTCACTTAATATCAATGTAATCACACAAAAAACTCCTAAGAAAAATATTGCTTCATCTTCAAACACATATAGATCTTAGTGATGATTGGGCGCATTAGATTTTACACCTTCCTTTAAGGGAGAGTATAAAATCTCACAATCTAGACAGTCTTGTGTATGTATGACACCTTATAGTAAGCAAGAAATATCTTTATCACAAAAGAAAGGAACATCTTCTACTATTGACCAAGAGGGTACCTTGTCAAGGCTTCTCCAAGCTTGCTTGATAGCTCTCCCTCCAAGAACACGAAAGAAATTTGATAAAAAAAGGTTTATTTTTTGCATATCATTGAGTGCATGATCAGTATAGGTCAATGAATGTAAGGCTTTGAGTAATAAAATTCAACATCTTAATGATTGTGGTGCTCTTCCTTGTGTTGATGCGCCTATTTCCTCTAATTGATAATGATCTTCATCCTATCATGTTTCTCATCACTATGTGGCATTGCTAGCTTTATTTGTCTTACTCATTGCCATTGATGGTGGTACAATATCAAGTGCAACCATATTTTTTCTCATGGAAGAAAAATGATCGTCCTTGGTGGTTGCCTTTGTCTCCATGCTTGAGGGGCAACCTAATAGCTAGTTTTGGATGTGTGCGTTATTTTTAAGGATCCCCTCTTCCTCTCTTTCTACTTAAAATGCCAACATAACAAGTACATGTTGGAATTTTAAGTGGGGGGAATATTGTCCCTCTCTCATTGTTTGCATGTTTCCTTCTTAGTGATGATAGCTTACATCTCCTAAGAAGTGTGACCATTACATTGGCATGATATTATTGGCATTCATATTATTTCATTTTAGCATTAATATTTTGGCTTTTTTTCTTGCTCCACTTTGTTCATAGAAGTTTAACTTAGTGTAGCATTGGCATAATATATTCATCATTGTTCCATGAGTGTCTAGCATAATGCAACTTGCTATCCTTGTGAAATATGTTCATTTAGTGTGGCACCTTATCAAAGTTATTAGGGAGTACAAATTTTGGTATGGTTGACATATGGGAGACTGTAGACCTAGGGTGACTTTCCTATCACCACTTGTTTTGTGAGTTCACACCTTGTAGACCTAGTGTGTGAGTGTATTTTTGATGGCCACTGAGAATAACACAACTTACTTGCATGTAGTTCCATGTGGACATGTTTGATGGATGTGGCATAACACAACTTGATAGTCCATATATTTTTCTCTTTGCATCAAATTTTGGCGTTGCATATTTGTGTATCTTGTCATACCATATATTCATGTGTGTTCCTTTTTGCTTATGTTGATGTGTCATGGGATCTTGGATTCTGGGGGCTTGTGCAACCCCTTGATCCTTGTCATCCTATCCCATTGACATATGTACAATTAGACCCCTCTTGACATACATTTGTCTACTTTAGTGTGAGTCTGAGTGCAAGTTCATACTCTCACTACACTGGGGGATAAATATAGTGTAGAAAAAGATGTAATCCTTTCCACTTTCAAACTATATTTGCATCCCCTTAATTAATTGGACTTAATTAAGCTTCTAATTGACCAAATTATGCATTCCAAAGCCTTATTATTCCTATTTTCTGAAAAGAAAACCTATATCAACAATTGCCATCATTAATTAAAACATCTTAAGTATGCGTGTCTTGGACTTTGGGTCCTCCTTAAGTTCTAAGGCCCAATTTTTAATATGTTTTTGGTAGCATTTTAGTAATTCAAATTCAAGTTTCAAAACGTCAGCTTATGGAATCTAATTTTTGGGAAATTAGATAAACACCTATAAATACATAGTTATCTTATCAATTCAAGTCTAAGGAAAAATCTAACATTAAGTCAACTTTCACAAGAGAAAATATTATTGTCAAGAGCATTGAAGAGTAGATTTATCAGTCATCTACAACAATTATCAAGATCATATCATCCTGTCAAAGTTTATGCATCTTCATGTCATCTTTTGTCCAGAGCTAAAATTGTGATGTAGGTTTCAAGAATTCAAGCATTAAATCAAGTGTCAAATCAAGCATCTAATCAAGCCATTTAATGCAAGATCCAATCCTTAGATTGATGTGCTAGAATTCAGTCCTCTAAGGGAATCCATTAATGGTTTGGTGAATTATGACAGCATTGTTCATATCAAATT
The DNA here is from genome assembly GCA_007258455.2 of Sequoia sempervirens. Classification (NCBI taxonomy): domain Eukaryota; kingdom Viridiplantae; phylum Streptophyta; class Pinopsida; order Cupressales; family Cupressaceae; genus Sequoia; species Sequoia sempervirens. Next base: position 1,088,513 of record VDFB02047144.1, on the reverse strand, counting down.
ATTTCCATAGAGGTTTAATTACCAAACTGGGGTTTGACTAAGGAAAACTCCTATTCACCCAAAAAAAAACATTTTGACAATGTTTTGGGCCTGAACCAAGCATTGGATTAAACACTAAATGGTTCACCACCTTGAAAGGTCACCTTCATCAGACGTCAGGCATTGGGCCTATAAGAAACTGCTTATCAAAAGTGCCAGTGAGAAGAACATCCAAAAACCAAAAATCCTAAAGAGAAAAATCTCCATTGAGCATCAAGCATCGAGCTTTCCACATAGAACATACCACATTGATGAAGAAGACATCATGAAGAATGTCAAAACCATGATCCCCAAAAAATATTTTTTGTTGGATGTTAGATGTTGGTCCCAACACTTATCGAAAGAAAGGATGAAATAAAAAGAGTTGATGGAAAGATTAGAAATAATCTAGAAGGAAGATGTTGAGAATAATGAGTCATGATGAAGGTTTAAGTCTTAACACAAAAGGGTGTGTGCAAGAAGTTGAGTCCACTTTTTGGCCAAAAAGTGGAAGTGTTTTCCCTGATTTTCATAATTTGTCACATTTGACCTTAAAATTTGAAGGACTTAGAGATGAAATCTTAAAAAAATTCATTGATCATAAAATGTAGTACTTAGAATCTAGTTTCCAAATATGCAATTTGTTTTAATACCCAGATGATACAAATTGATTTACAATAGGCGTTTCTAAAAACCACTATTTAAAAGTAACTTTTTTTACCATACCACATGCACATGTACATCATCCATATTTTGACCTAAATAATCATATTTTTCTAAATCCTTTTTGGAAAAATATTTTTAACTCATGAAGCACACTTTGATATTTTTTGCAATTTTTTATTGAATATTTTTTCATTAATTTTTTACTAGCCATATTTGTTTTTTTGATAAATTGTCGCGTACGTCACACATAAGATGGCCTAAACTTATCTTTTTTTGGTTTTTTTTCAAATTGAAAAGAATTTTCTAAAGTACGCTTTCATACAATTCTCTTTTCAAAATTTTATTTTAATAAAAAGTTATTAAAATACTAAAAGCCTTGATATTTTAAGTTTATGGACTAGTTTCATCAGAAATTAATTGAAAAATAGAAAAATAATCCAATTGTAAAAAAAAAAAAATATTTGGAATCTACACTGTCTCATCTATAATGGGTTTTAATTTTGTCAAAAAATTATGCAAAAAAGGTCTTCAAACATATGTCCAAAGTCAATATTTTCTTGTAAAATTGACATGACCTTCAAGTTGTAGGTCAAACCAGGTTGAAAGCTTAGGTTTGAGTCCCCAATGCTTTTCCCAAACTGAAAAACAAAGCAAAAACCTGACCAAAAATTATTTTTTTAAAAAACGAGATCCTATTCTAAAATAGGATCTCGTTTCATAAAAATATAAATTTTTTATACTTAAATGAAATGGGGTCCCGTTTTGAAAATGGGATCATGTTCTGTAAAATGGGATCCCATTTTGTAAAATGTGATCCTATTTCTCAAAAGTATAATTTTTTTTTTTAATAAAATGAGAACCCATTTTTAATGATCTATTGATCCTATTAAAACAGGTCGTATTAAAATGGGATCCCATTTTCTAGAAAACAAGATCAAAATGGGATCTCATTTTCTAAAAGACGGGATCCCATTTTTGGCTTAGAACCCTGAACCTAAACGAGATCCTGTTTATTAAAAAATGAGATCTTGTTAAATCTTGAAGTCGATTTCGGGTTTTTATCTAAGGCAAAAACTTCCACATTGCATGGAGTCATCTTCTTGCATTTACCCAAAATAGTGGTAAAGGTTAAGGAGAATGGTTGAATCACAAAAGAATGAAAACTATGACATCGAGGATCGGGAGTTATAAGACTTAACCCTTATCACAAAATTGTGAAAAAGGATAAGAGGGAGACCTAATCATCGAAGGAAAAAGATAATACATTAGGGATCGAGGATCAAATGAGAGGCTTATGTTTTATCATAAGAATAAGACAAAAGATAGAAGAAAGATTTGATCATCTAACACCAACGAGAAAAATGGTTTTGAAAGTGGTTTTAAAAACTATGTCAAAATTCGATAAGGTTTCAAAAACCACATTGGAGTTTGACAAGGTTTTGAAAACCACATTGAAATCTGACAAGGATCCCAAAACCTTTCAAAGGTTCGACGAGGCCTTGAATTTTTATGCATGGACCCATAAGCCTGGTTTTGAAACCTTTTTCAGGGATTGACAAGGTTTTTTCAACCTCTTTGAAGTCTGATGAGGTTCTCAAAACCATGTCTGAGTCCAACAAGGTTCTCAAAACCTTTAAAAAAATTGATTGATGATTGAATGGAATATTTATGGAAGAAAGAAATTGATAAGCATAAGAAGAAAGATTGAAACACTTGGTAAAGTGATGGAAAGAAGGAAAAATAGCTCAGAAGACTTCAGGAGTGATAGAGATGACATGCAAGTATGTAGACCAAAAGCTCAAAAATGTGAAAAGTTGAATACATAGTCATTTTGGATTTTTTTTTTTGCAAATGGTTTTTAACTGCATCCTGTCAAGGGGGAAATGCAACTACCAAAGATACTTTTGAAAAATACACCAATAAAATTTCTCAAGTTGGTTATAATTTGTGGGAATCATAAGGGGATGACACAAAGTGACAACACAAAACACTATAAATTTATCAAATTTATGGGTTCCAACACCTCTTTAATGGAAGTGGAGGAATAGTGGAGAGAGGTATGTTAGGAAATTTTACATGCCCAAGGAATTATAAATTTCATCAAATATAATTTATTAGAAATATAAAATGATGATATCATGATCAATTTTATTTATATGGTCCAATTCCTTAATGGAAGGAAGAGGCCTTCATGAGAAGAATACAACCAAGGTACAAAATGATATAGTTGGGGTAGGTTGTAGAAGGATCAAGGATAGAGTAATAACCATAAAGAACATGAGCCTCATCTCAACTTGGAGAGGACTCATTGAGGGCCCAATGAGAGATAAACTATGAATAGTATTACAGGATCCTTTTACTGAGGAAGTTTCATGAATGGGAGGCAAAGAATCACCTTGACCATTGGGGAAAGATGAAAAATACTTATTATCCCCTAATAAATCATAACCATGGATAATATATGAATTAAATGAATGGGATAAGGATAGAAATAATCAGTTTTATGAACCAAGGGTTGTGTCATGTGGCTAGAAGAGAGAGGAAGGGGGAGAGAGAGAGCATTATTTGCATTGTTTTTAAAAATGTAGGAAGTAGAATTTTTAAGTAATCTAAAATAATCCATAAGTTCATTCAAAAAATTATAAAAAATTACAATTATTGATATATAAATTAATCCACTCAGGTGCATCATCATGCAATCTACATAGAAATTTAAATTTTCATTATAGGAATTCATGCATAGAAAATAATTCTTGCATTTAAATTGGGATTTTTATAGCATAAGATGTGCTTAGGTTTAGAGATTTAGAATACCAAATGGGAAAGGAATCACACACATTTACATTATTAAATAGAGCATTACAGTGAAATTTGAAGGTTGAAGAAAGCAAAAAGGGAGGTGAAGACTTGTGAAGGGGTATCATGGGATATAAGGAAAAAACTATACTTGATAGAAGTGGAAGAAAAATAAATTTAATGGTTATAAAATCTTGATGGTAGGTTCCAAGGAAGTGCAAAAACATGGGGTAATGGGTTAGATGGTCCATAAGGGTAGCAAGGGTAAATTATTATTCTAGTATTATTAGTGTAATTTCCAAATAATAAAGTTGAATGTTTAAAAATTTAAAGATGAGTGTGGAAGACTTGGAAACATAATTGAATATAATTTAGTTTAGATGGTCCATAAGGGTAGCAAGGGTAAATTATTATTAGTGTAATCCAAATAACAAAGTTGAATGCTTAAAAATTTAAAGGTAGGTGTGGAAGAGTTGGAAACATAAGTGGATATCATTTAGTTTTTCATGAAGATAAGTGAGGGGAATGATATATTCCATTATTAAAATAGGAAGAAACAAGGATTTAGTTGGTAGGGTAAAGGTGGCTCATACAGTGAATTGTAAAGTATGCTAAATTGCAACCTAACCCTCTAATGCCAAGAAACAAAAGAGAAGAGATCTAAGAGTTTGTATGTATGAAATGGTTTGAATGTGAAGAAAACTAAGAAACGCCTATTAATGTGGAACCTTATAAGAACACAATAAAGAAGAGTTTGTTGTTTGTAGGAGATTTTATCTACATGAAGGATATAGTCATGGAATGGAAATGGAAGAGAGAAGCACTTATTTTAGACATGAGACATAAAAAAGAATAGGATCTAGGAAGAAGAAGAAGTGTTTCTTTTTCCTTGTAAACAAATTATAATCATAGTGAGTAGCAGGTGGGTTATAGTCAAAGATTTGTGTAAGAAGGTTGAGTTCACCAAAATGTTATATAAAAAACTAGAATTTTTTTGTAAGTATACATATTCTATCTTTAATTAAAATGTGGTTTCCTTATTCATTTAAAATATATAAAAAATAACAACAATATTTGATTTGACATTTTAGATTTTAAACAACAAGAAAACTATAAAATAGATAATGAGATTATTTTTTTAGATGAAAAGCACAATGGGAGAGATATTGTGTTTGATTTGATAGTTGAAGCATAAGTAGATGACAAAATAGGAGACATAGAGGTTTTTGGTCGTCAATTTTAGATTTTAAGATTTATGTTCTTGGTATCATATTCTTAAGGACACTAATGTTTGTAATCATGTTTGATTTGATGGGATCTCATCAACAGTTTGATAGTTTTGTCTAAATTTGTGTGTTGGTGTATTGTTCTACAATTTCATAATTTTTCTAAATTTGTACAATGGTGTCTATATCATTAAAAAAATTAGACTTAGATACAAAATACCAAACATTTTGAGAAAAGGAAACACACACCATTTTTATCAAGTTAAATAAAATATTATAGTAAACTTTGAAGATTGAAGAAAGAAAAGGAGGTGAAGAAGTGAATGGGATATCAAAGGAAAACTATCCATAATAGAAGTGGGAAGAAAAGACATTTAAGGGTTAATAACTATTGAGGGTAGGTGATAAGAAAGTGGAAAAACATGAGATAATGAGTTAAAGAAGGTTTATAAGTGTAGAAATGGAAAATGAGGATTCATATAAACCAAAAGATAACACATTGCATTCTCAACAATTTAAAGGTGAATGTAGAAGAATTGGCAATAGAAGTGGATATCATTTAGTTTTTCATAAAGGGAAGTAAGTGGAATGGCAGAAACCATTATTAAAAAGAGGAAGACATGAGGAATAGATTGGTAGGATGAAGGTGGATTATAAAATGAATTTTAAAATATGGTAAATTACAACCTAAACCTCTAATGGAAAAAAAGAAAAAAGGGGAGCTCTAAGAGTTTGGATGTGTGAAAAGGTTTGAATGTAAAGAAAACTAAGAAACAAGTATTAATGTGGACCTTTATAAGAGAACAAGAAAGAATATTTTGTTGTGTGTAGGAGCTTGTGTTTGCTTGAAGGGAAGAATCGTGGAATGAAAATAGAAATACATTTTTAGACATGAGGCATAAGAAAAAAGAGGAGGTAGAAAGATGAAGTTGTATTTTTTTGGGTTTGTGTTGAAGTTTGAATCATATTAAAAGGTGACTGGGCTAGTCAAAGAGTTTTGTAAGAAGTTTGAGTTCACCAAAATGTAATATAAAAGCTATAACTTTCACTAATTGTGTAATATTCTATCTTTAAAATTTATAATTTGGTTTCTTTTATTCATTTAAAGTACAAAACTAACAATAACGAAAATTTGTTCAACATTTTAGATTTTAAACAACAAGAAAACTACAAAGTGGATGATGAGATTGTTTCTTTTAGATAAAAGTATAAAGTAAGCACAATGAGAGAGATTATGTTTGATTTGAAAATTGAAGCATAAGCCAATGGAAAAAGATGAGATAAAGAGGGTTTTAGTTGTTAGATTTGGATTTTAATATTTATGATCTTAACATATTACTCTTAAGGACACTAATGTGTGAAATCACGTTTCTAATGAGGTCTCATTGATAATTCCATAGTTTTTTTTAAGTTGTACAGTGGTGTCTAAATCTGTGTGTCGATGTCTTGTTCTACAATTTCATAATTTTGTCTAAAGTTGTATAATGGTGTTTAAATTTGTGTATTGGTGTCTTATTTTGTATAGATATGTCCTTTTAAGACTTTTAAGACTAAGTTTTGTGTTTTGTAACTTATGAAAAAACATATCTATTAACTACTTAAACGACCTACTTTTATTAAATCCATAAATTGAATTAATAGTAAAAATTAAACATACTTAAATATATAAAATTTAATATACATAAAATGAAGGTATAATAATAAAGATCTTTTTATTCCTAAATATTTCTGATACCCTAATTTATGTGTGCTACAGTGAAATACTAGAATGTGCTTAATATGCCTTAATTATATTTGCTTCCATTAAAAACCTTCTTTATAAACATATTTTCCCTATTTATTAATGGGTATCAAAATAAAAATAAAATCGATAGACTCTACCAAAATTTTAAATTTGATAAACTATACCAAACACGATCATATCCAAAGGACATCAACTCTAATATCTAGATCAACCAAAAATATTCAAAAATAAGAAAGTTGAGTAGAAGTGGCATGGTTTGGTATGACACATGGACATCATAGCCTCACATGGCGTTGAAAGGGAGTTCCAATTCTCTATATACACTCTTAAACCTATTCAACCTCAATATTACATTTTCTTTGTTGTTGCACCATGGAGAAGAGAAAATATCAAAATAATGGCACTTAAAATTATTAGTAGACCGTATTATTTGACTTGCTATATTTTTATATAACCGTAAATATGACACTTAAAACTACTATTACACCGTAATTTTTTTTGTAGCATATATATATATATATATAATGTTTATGATAAAAATATAAATTAGTTTAGAATTGGAATAATTCTTTCTAATTTCACTTTTTTTTTTTTTTATAGGTAAGTGTTGTCAAGGGGACAACGCCCATAAAATAAGAACGACTACATACCCTATCCACTAGGGGTGCAACAATAAAATTGTACTTTCCAAAACCAACCCTTCTATCCTAATAAAACATACATCAACCCAAAAATGGGTGTGACCACCAGTTATACTTCTAAAATTCTTTCTTTCTTTGAGGGTCTTAGGGTCATTGAATGTTTTTGCTTTGAATATGGAGTTTTCTTTTTCTTCACCTCTGTCCAGACTTGTTCGACATCCGAGGAAGAATGCTGGCCCAAGCATGAATTCGCTAGCAACGAAGAACCAAGATTGCAATCCGTAGTAGTAGCCATCAAAAGAGAAGAAGGAGTAGTATTGGAGACCTCCAAAGAAAGAGAAGAAATGCTAGCATTGACTTGCTTTGAGTTAGGTGCGGGCACTTGATTTTCCACAGCCAAGTGGGAGGGGTCACGAGCAGGAACTGAGGGATTGTCAACACTTGCATTCTTTACAGTAGGAGAAACAACATAATGTTTGGACTCTGCCCCAACCCACCATGAGGGGTTGCTGCATGGGACAGCCTTGGCCTTCTCCCCGAAATGTCTTTTACTGCATTGTGCAGTAACATGATCTATGGCAAAGCAAATTCTACATCTAAATGCTATCTTTTCATAATCTATTGATTGGCGCCAACATCTTTTTCCAACTTTGAGAAAAATTTCTACTGGGAGACCTTTAGAAACATCCATTTCAACACATAGGCAAGCAAAAGTTGAATTTTCATAGTTGACTGTTTCATTGGAGAGACCATGGTATTTCCCCAAACCATTTCCAATTGGTTTTAGATAGTCAGTTTCCCAGAACTGAAGTGGGAGGTAAGGTAAACGAACCCATAAAATTGTAGATGAGAATGTCTATGTGCATGGATCAAATGAGGGGGACCAAGGTTTCATGCACAAAAAATCCCCTTGAAAGAACAAAGGTCCAGTTTTTAGCACCATTTCTTTGTCTTCCAAGGATTCAAATTCTAGGATAAAAAAACCCTTTTGCACATGGGTAAATACTGATTTCATCTTCTAGATCATCCTTCCAGTTTGCATCAATCCATGAATGGAGGTCGCATAATTTAGGCCAAATTTTAGTAAATCTGCAAACTAGGGCATGATCTTGCAAAAAGTCTTCTTTGTCACAAACAAGGCAGTCCAGATAGATCTCTGGGGCAGTAGATTGACGAACAAAAAATGGAGGGCGAATAGAGGCTCCTTGATGAAACATAAGAGGCTCAGACTGTTTCTTGGTAGGGGAAAAATTGGCGGACGAAGAACCCAGGGAAAAACCCGACCCTTGAGAACCCTGACTCAAGAGGAAGGATGAGCAGCAAGGGTGGTGGCAAAGCTTTTCTACCTACAGCAGACGCCGTCAGAGCCTAGATCTCTCACGCCATCCATCACATGCTTAACAACACCAGTCGGATCCAAATTCGCCGCCAACGAAGACCTAAACATGTCATCCCTGTCGCACACTAGATCACTCACAGAATGGAGGATGGTCGAAACCGTGGTTGAACCAGGAGTCTTCACCCATTTCGCCCCCCTGAGGGAACCTTCACCATGTTCGTTCGTAGAGTAGGGCTCACCGGAGATCGGAGTAGAGGCGGAGGTTTTCGGAGCAGACGCCACAATAGCAGATGCAAATTTTTTATTTTTATTTTTTTCTAATTTCACTTTATATTAATATATATGATTTATGATATTTATTATAAATATATTTATTAATTCAAAATCTATTCAAAATAGAATCTTTTCAAGATTAAATATAGTTCTTTCTAATTTTTAAAATATTTTTAACAATAAATTTAAGATTTTAACATTTTTACTAATAGTTATCATTGCTTTATATTAATATATATGATTTATAATATTTATTATAAAAATATATATTAATACAAAATCTTTTCAAAATAGAATATAATTGTTTTTTAACTTTTTGAATATTTTAACAAGATTTATTTTCTATATGAATTTAGAAACTTGTTAATTGTAATAGTAAATTTAAGATTTTTACATTTATTTCTAATTATCAATATTTTCTAATTTTACATTTTTTTAATATATATAGGATATCCATATGAATAACATAACACAAATTTTCACTATTTTTTCAAAAACATTTACAGTATCGAGCTTTGATTTTTTTCAAGATAATACAACATTTTTGTTTTATTGGTGAGCATGTTGAAATTTTATTTGCATTTTACAAATAATTTATGTTTTTAGATAGATGAATTTAAGGATTAAACTATAAAAAAAATTCAACATTTTTTTTATAGCATTTTTTTTATAGGTGATTTGTGAGCGTTGATTTTTTTCAAGATAATACAACATTTGTGTTTTATTGGTGAGCATGTTGAAATTTTAGATATTTAATTTTTTTTGACAGTTAATTTTTTTCATAAAACGTAAAGTGACAGGCATTTAAATGAACAAACCTTCAAAAAAAATGCATATGACAGGTAGAGGTGGCCGTCAAATTCCAGGCCTTCCTAGCTCCGTAATTTATGTGTCGTTTGGGAGCTAATGCTTTTTAAGTAGGGAAGAGATTGTAGAGGTGGGATTGGAAGCCAATTGTCAGCCCTTCTTGTGGGCCTTGCATAGCCTTTCATCTTGGCTCCCTGAGGGGTTTGTAGAGAGGGTTGGGAAGAGGGGTATTGTGGTGAGAGGATGGGTCCCACAAAGGGATGTATTGGCCCACCTTGGTGTTGGGAGTCTTATGACTCACTATGGATGGAACTCGATAATGGAAGGATTGAGTAATGGACTGCCTCTTATAGCTTCACCCATGCAACTTGATCAAAGAAATAATGCAGGGTTGGTTGTAGAGGAGTTAAAAGTAGGGATTGAAGTTAGGGAAGGAAAGGATGGGGCCTTTCAAAGGGAAGAAATTTGCAAAGCTATGAGGATTTTTATGGGGAATTAAGGGAGAGAGATTAGAGCCAAGGCAAGGGAAATGGGTCAGATGTTCAAAAACAACATATTGAAGGATGGATGATCTCAAGATGAGTATATAATAAGAAGGTATCTACAAGTTTTCCAAATCATATAATAGAATTATTCCTCAATAAAATTAATGAACCTCATCCCTTTCCCTTGAGAGAGTTAAACATTCACACCTCATGTGCTCAAACTTAACAACTTTTGATTGCATGGTACACCATGCACAAGAGAATAATAATATATCCTTAATTGACTTGAAGTCATTATTTCATTAATGAAAGTAAATAATAAAATGTTAGTTGTGTGCTTAAGTTTATGTAAGGCCATGGCTTACCTAATTTCTTAGCCCATTTATATTAATTGTATGTTTTAATTATTTGAAGAGGAATTTTTTTTAAAAGATTGGATCAATGAAGGGGGTCAATATTACATCAACCTCCTTTAAAGGGAGTATGGAATTGTCTTAAAGCTCATTTGTACTCTTATTTAGTTTGAAATTCTTACAAATATGTTAAGAGTTTTAGATGATGGTATGGAATTGATAGCATCTACTCTATATATTATTTGTGTAGTGACATCTATCTTTCAATAATAAAAAAATAATAAAACACTTTAAAAATTGTCATTTATTAAATTGAAATTGAATTACACCTAAAAATTGTTATGTAATCTCTAGATTTCATTTGATCAAGAATTAAATGCCCAAGATCTATTTTATAGATTAAGAGACTATTTTGGCCTTCCAAATCAATTGGAACCTAAATTTATTAGAATACACTTTTAAGAAAAAATGAAATAAATAAATAGAAGACAAAATATTTTATTATAGAAAGAAAAATAACTTATCTTCATGAATTTAGAGTCCCTCTAAATATATGAAAAAAAGAGAAGAATTTAGTGCTTAATTAAAAACTGAGGGAAAAAAACTAAAAATTTATTTTTTCTAATGGCCACAATTAAATTATAGAAAAACTGAGATAGAACCTCAATTTCTTTTAAATATAAGAACTGTCACATCAATATGGTGTTACATGTGCACACATGTCGCTGTTACATATAACACCACATGAAACCAAAATACATCAATACTAAATGTCAACAAAGTGAAGAAAAAGGAGAGAAAAATATTTACACCAGCAATTTTAAGTACATTAGTCAAAGTGAAGTCGATGAGCTCAATTGTGGTTGAGTCTTAAAATAAGGGTTTGAAGGAACCCCTTGGAGAGGGAACATAAGAGAATTTGTTTGATGGATTGGACACATCATATAAGAATAAGTATAATATTAATATTAGTTTTGAATAAAGACATTGAAATGTAGCTAAAATTTTCTTGACTCTATTAATCTAGATCATGAAGTACTAAAATTAAAATTTATTATATATGTATGATTAAAATTAATAGACCTCATAATATTCCATTAAATATTAATAGCCTTACATGATTATGAGCTAGTAATGTTAACAACATTGAATACAGTAAAATAATTTTCTTCACTTATTATCTCTTAATTTTATATAATTTACTTGTTATATTTAAAGTTTATTATTCAAAGTTATTGATTTCACCATATAGATTTTTCTTCATGTCAAGTTTATATAGATTAAATAAATTAATAATATGATCACAAGCATTTCTCGCCTTATCACTATTTTTTATGGTATTAGAATAATTTGCATGGTAACTTGGATCATTACATGATTTGAGGTTAATATTTGGATATTTGACATAAAGTCAATTATATCAACTATCAAAATAAATGTAAGCAAAAGTACACTAATATAAGGGTAACACTGTTAGCTGAAACATCTAATTAACAAATAGAGTGAAAGTCAAGGAGCATGGAGAGGTGATATAGGGATCAAAAAAGGGTTGAGCCTTACATCCCCCTCTCTTTAAATTAAATTTCTCCCACTAAGGTTTTGGGAGAGAAAAACCCTAACGATGCCAATAATGAATAGGTGACAAGTGCAATGATTTTTTCCTCAATTCTAGCTGGAATAAGAAAGTAATTAGAAAAAATAAAGTTTCATAGATATATAATTTTCTCCTTTGTGTGAGAAAAAATGATTTTAGAGATCTACTAAATAATGCATAATAGGCCTAAAATATATCAATCTATAAAATGAAACATGCATCTCATCCTTTTATGTATTTAGATTATATCTATTATTTAAATGTTTAGTTTCAATTTTGAGTATTAATAATTTCTATAAGTATTCATCTTAGTAGTATATTCCCATTTTTTTCTCACTTCTTCCTCATCCTACTTAGACTATAATTAGAAAATTCAAAGAGCTAATGGAGAAATTGCTACAGTATCCAAAGTCTCAAGAGTCCAAAGAAAAAAATGGAGCAATTCATGACTTGATCTCCTTAGTCCTAAAAATTTTAAAAATTTTATAGAGGCAAGGAGATATATATAGGTGTTATGAGATGCTTATACAATTATAGAAATCAACCCCTAGTCCAAGCAACATTGATTTCTTTGAACCTTTGATACAATAAAAGAGGTCACTTATGCATATGATATCACTACCAAATCAATAAGAGGCATTAAGACAATGAGAAATTTTCTCTACACAAATTTAGAGCCATACAAATTCATCTCTAAATAACCTATTGTTCCCTTATTCACTTTAAGGTCTAGCTTTAAGTCTCAAACTCTAAATAGAAAATCTAATGAGGTAATGAAGAAATTGCTAAAGTGATCAAAGTGTCAAAGAGTCTAGGGAAAAGAATGAAAGAAGTCAAGGCATGGAAATTAATCCTAAACTCTAGCATTATATAGAGGTAGGTAGATATAGAGGTGTTAGGAGATGCCCATGGAGTTGTGTGATGTAGATTCAATTAGAAATCCCAAGTCTAAGAAAATTTTAGTGGCTTGGAACCTTTGATGTAATAGAAGAGGTTGCATATGCTTATGACATGTTTTTTTTAAATTATAAATTTAATCTACATAGAAAATACAACTCATTAATTTAGATCATCCTTAAATTATTTATCATTTATTCCTTATAATTGACACAACTTGAAAAAGATAAAATATATTGATTTTGAGTTTTTCACTTAGATCAAAAGGTGGGACACACTATTGTGGATCACCCCTATAAGAGGTTTCAAACAACATAGAAAATGAATTTGAACCCCATAATTATCATCTTATGAACTAAATATTTCTTGCAAATGAGATGAATAATTCACAACAAATTTTGGCTCCTTCAAGTGCATAGACAAAATCTAAAATGTATCTATTCCTAAAATCATCTAATTAACCATTCACTAGCACCAAAACTTCATCTACATTTTCCTTGACCCACCTTTGTTAGTCCTAGTCATCCACTCACGCAACTAAAATCATCTATCACATTGTTTATCAAAATCATTTTTCTTTCATTCTAATTATAACAATTTATAGTATATGTAAATATTGTATTAGCCATGTCTTGTTAAAAATGACATTTAAAAAAAATAAAATTGTAATTTCATTTTTCTATAAGCTTACAAATCAATAATTGCAAACATATTTCTAGAATAATACCTATCAATAATTGATTCAAGAAAAATTATGTTTAACAATGCCACTTTCTAACAAATCTTAATCGCTTTTGACACCACATTTAATCTCCAACTTTCTATATTTTATCATTTACAATTCAAATAAAATAAGAAAACAAATAAGTTAAATACTAGATAAGATATTTACGCCGAAGGCATATCTTTATTTGAATTTCGCCGAGCTTCATTTTCCCATCAACGGTAGAGATTTGTGAATAATGGATGCAAGACGATTGTAGTGATAATGACCATTCATTTAAGTCGACAATTTTTTATCATTTAAATTTCAATTTGTTGTATTCTGGTCCTCTCAATCATGCATGAATTTATGTGCCCAATAAACAATTATCAGATCATGGTGCTTTTAATTATTCCTTTCATTGCATTTTTTCATTTTCTCTATTCGCATTTTTTTTCTTTTCTTATATTTCTATTTTCATCATTGTTTTATTTTAATAAATCCTATGAAAGTTAAAAAAAAAACAATGTTAACAAAATTTTGGGCTTCGTTGATTTGTTTTAATTTAATTATATTATACTTATTCTATCTTGCTTTCCACACATTCTCCTTCTATTCGACTTTCAAAGCTATAAAAGATTATTAAAAGATTATTGTGTTAAATGGATTTTTTAAAATATTGAAAGATTGTATTTTAGGGAGAGATAATTTTTGAATAGGTTTTAGATTATTTAAAAACAATTATTATTATTTTAAAGGTTAATATTTATATTTTGCATTTATTAAAAAAAGTAAAAAATAAAAAAATTAATATTATTATTAAATTTGATATAATTATATATTTGAAATTTTTTATTGATTTTGAATTTAATTTTTCTATCTTCATTAGCATTAATTAAATTATTTTTAGTTTTTATCAAGTTTGAAATGTTCTAATTTTTAATTTAGATTTAAGTTTGAAATTTATATTAATTATTTTTTTTTTTATTAAATTACAAATAATACTTAAAATATATTAGAGTTAATTTAATTTATAATTATTTATCTTATTAGAATTTAAATTATTTTAGAATAATTATATCTAGAATTTTTATTTTTATTTCATAATAAAATCAATTTTAAACATAAAATCTAAAAGTTATAGAGTGAGATAGTGAGAGTGAGTGAGAGAGAGAAATTAACTTTTTATTAGTCGTTTCATGCCAACAATCCAAGGAGAGCATGTGCCCTTGGGGAGTTATGCTTATGGTAGCATTCCATTTAATTAAGTATAAAATAATTCACCTTGAAGACCTCTATCTATATCTCCATATCTCTTTCACTCACACACACTTTGTGTTTCTCCCTTCCTATCACTATCTTTATCTCTATCTCTCCCCGTTCTCTATTTCTATCTCTCTCCCTCCCCCTCTCTTTATTACTTATCTATATCACCTCCTTTATCTCTCACTCTTGTCCCCTTTTGTTGGAATTGTTGCCTCAATCTCACAGGTTGAAACCTCTGAGAAAGCATGGTCACTATGACTGGTGAGATGTCTGGCCGATCTGCTAGTAGATCTTGAACTATTGTTGTGACCTCCTGAATGTCTTGGCAATCGGCATATCTTGAAACCTTCAGCGTAACCTAGACTATCAGAATGATGTTTCAGCGAAAATAGGAAGTCTTGCTGATATTGGTGTGACCTTTGGTCTGTTTGGCCAATGTGGTAATCGGTATGACTTGCTCCTATCGGTATGAAGTCTTGGCGACAGGGAGATGTCTCACTAATAGTCATACATATGGAGTCATTGGGGTAACGAAAGGGTTCGGTAAGAACTCTTGGCGACAGGAATTTGTCTCACCAATGCTGTGGGATGTGTTCAATATGACTCCTGGCAAAAGATGGTCTAGGGGTAACCTGGAGGCTTCGGTATGAAGTCTTAGCGACATTTGATTGTCTTGCCGATGGATGTGGTTTTGCTAACTGGCTGTCACTGTAACCTCTTGGCGAAGTGGTAAGTCCTGTCGCCATTAGTGTTTGTTAACAGATGTCTTCAGTGAAACTCCTAGCAACTAAAGTCCTGGTGAAAGGTGGTTTCAGAGTGACCTTTGAACTTTAGTATGATGTCTCATCAAATGGCGATTGTCTCACTGATGAGAATGCTGAGGTCGATATGACTTGGGAACTTCGGTATGATGTCTTGGCGAAGAGCGATAGTCTTGCCAATGGGATTGTTGAGGTTGATGTGACTTGTGAACTTGGTATAATGTCTTGCCGATAGTGCAAAATCTTGGCGATATCGACGAATGGGATCTGTGGCATTAGGGAGACACAGTTAGTGTCTCATCGACATGTGACACAGGTTGAACACCCTTGACCGAGTGAAAGATTGTCCTACATGGTGCGACTTGGACCTATCAAAGAGGGCAGAATGTGAACCATTTTGCTGTGAGACCGTTGCAACTATTTTTGTGTGGAAGGCTAATAGTGTGTTTGGAAAATTCTATAAGAGGAAATGGAAACATCTACGTTTGGGATAGTGATGCTGACCTGGATGTTCGACAGTTGTGATATGATAGTTGAAAATGAACCGATTCACAGAGGCTGTTGAGAATGAATGTATATATGTATGCATTGGACGTTCTAAAGAAAAATAGAGAGAGAGCATTACAAAGAGGGCCGAGTGGTTGGCTGGAAGGTAGAGGCCATGAGGCCAAAGCAGAGAAAGTGAGAGGCAGGGTTATGCTGCTTGAATCTCTCTTGATCAAGAGTTTGCTACCAGGTTGTATCCAGAATGAACAAGATGTAATCTCTGAAAAGGCTATGAGCCTGAAATTGTATTGTAACCTTTTGTTGCTGAATAATACAATGGATCAATCTTTGGAGTGTGGGGTTTTTCACCTGAAAGGGTTTTCTGCACGTAAATTTGTGTGTTCTATTTTTCTGTCTTATCTTTCATTTGTGTTGGTTATGTTTCTAGAATCCGTTATTGCTTGCTATTGAATTTACATGTGCTTCTCTTAGAAGGATTAATGTGGGAAATGAACTATGTCTATTTCCGCTTTAGGACATAGTTGTATGTGTCTTTGAGGAAATCTAATCAGAATTAAAGGTACCGAAGGCACTACTGTTCTTGGATATTTCTCTAAGATGCCCTAAATTTCCCTTACAAGTGGTATAAGAGCCTTCTTCTGGTTGCTAGTTCTGGGTATTTCTCCTGTGAATATTTCTCAGTTTGTTGGGTTGGAGGAAATCTAGAGGAATGAACTGATTTATTGATCCTTTGGTGAGTGGAAGTTTTGTGATATTTAGAGACAACACGTAGTTTGAAGGATGGTGAAGATGGGAAAGGGAGTTGATCATGTTGTTTTGTTGTGATCTGTATCTCCTGGTTGGTAGCAGTATAACCTTGGTGTATGAGGTGGCTTTCTTTTCTCCATGGCCATGTAGTTGTAAAGCTTTCATATTGGGTGTCTATCTGAGAGGCTCCTTGATGATATGGAGAAGCCTAGTTTGTTTCTCAGCCATGGAAGAGAGTGCTTATGCTAGGTGGTGTTTCTTGTTGTTGGAAGGCATTGTTTCCTGTTAACCTCAAATACATAAAGGCTATGGAGTTAATCATTAGTTGATTTGCAAGCTTCTTAAATAACCTTTCTCTCTTTCTCGGATGAATGTAAATGTTGGTGGTTTAGATTTGGCATGAAAGGGGCTTGGATTTATTGAACTGTTGTTTTCTTTTTAAGGATGTTTTGTACTTGCATGGCTCTGTGGTTTTTGCAGGTTCTACACAGTTAAGCAAAAACTTGTGGTTATGTGGAGTTGTTAAGCTATTTTCTAGACACTAGCTTTTGGGGTGTTGCTGGATGAGATAGTTGCAGTTCTGCATGCATGCTTTGTGCATGGTTTGAGGAGGTTTGATTTCTTCTCTACATGGGAGTGTTGGTATGTGATTTATCACTCAGCATCCTTGTGGTGGTACTTGTGAGTTCCTTGATTATGGTGCTCATTTTGGACATGATTGGAAAATTAGATTTGGCATGTTTTGGTGTTTGAGTCATGATTGTCTATGTGGTTATTCTCTTTGAAATCTCATAATTGAAGTTTCCAATGTGATGACGGGTTTGCATGTTCGATGTTTGTGATCTACGAGTTATGCGGTTGGTGGATTAGCTACCCATTGGTTGTAGTGAGATAACTTGGATGTGGATTGTCTTTATCCACTTGGTTGATTCATTGCTGGTGTAGACTTGTTAACTAGCCTTGTTTGTGGTCACTTGTGCATTGGTGTGATTGTTTTGAGATGAGAGGATGGATATTGTTTGAGTACCTGAATAGTCGATTATGGGAACCTGAAGTAGATGGTCATGATGCTTGGAGAGCTTGGATGTCACGTTTTAGTGGGAGCTTTAGCAATATCCGAGGGTTCATCACATGGTGGTGAATGGTCTTCTTTAGTGTTGTAGATGTTTCAAGGGGGAGATTTTAGATCATGTTTCTACAGAAGGGTTCTTTCGCATTTTCATGGACATTATTTGAAGATGTGCAACATCTTGGATCCATGGAGGACACTTGGAGTCTTTGGCTGAGGTGTCGGTGGTGCTTGATAGGTGATGTTGGTTTTGATTCTGTTTGCTTTATGCCATGGTATACTCTTGTTTGTGCACTAGAGTTTTGGCATTGTGCATTGTACTTGAGACTATGGTGAAGTCACTTGAATCATGGTATCTCCAAAGGGGATATGTAGATCATGGTGTCATGATAAGTTCTTGATTCAGATGATTGGGGCTTTGACATTGGTTTGGTAATTCTTTGTGTATTGAATTCTTTGATTATTTGCTTGATACTTCATGATAGTGCAGTAATGCAGTTGAAGTTTAGCATGAGATGATTGATTGCTAGTACTCATCGATACATGGAGAATAAGGTGAGGTTGTTTTTCTCTTATGAGAGAAGTGTTGTTGATTTGTATTCTTGATGAAGTTTTTTAGTAGAAAGTCCAAGAAGCCTACACCTTAGTTGAATGTGAGTTCAATAAGAGACCTATGAGGAGATTGCTCTTGGATTAGTCATGATGGCTTGTATATCTTGAAGGAGTATTCTCGTTCCCACTCTTGGTCTGCTCGGCAGTTTATCTGAGAGGTATTTGGCCCATTATATTTTTCAGATGTGGTTTTTGTTCACTTTCATGATATGGATCTTGAATTGTTGTTTAATGGTTCTGGAGGATTCATGGTGGAAGATGTACAACTTTTTTATCTCCTTGAGCTTTTGTGTTATGTTAGTAACTCATAAGAATTGGTAGGAGATGGTGTATGGGCTGATTTCCTGAAATGGGGAATGAAGTAGCTTGATTTTCTTTTGGGATGAGAAGGAGATATTTCTTGACACAACTAGCAGTTAGAAAGTGTCTGTAGGAGGATGTTCTACAGGAATATGATGTGCAGAGTTTCTCTCTTTAGTCTTGGTTTACTTCCTAGATGTTTGTTTTCACATTACAATTGTATGTTGCGTGTGGAGATCTTGGGAGAACTGTGAAGACTTGTGGTGAGAGAAATGTTTCTTGTAACAGTTTGTTGTAGGTTGTGCATGTCATTATGGATATTTCCTTGGTACTAGGTTACATTTTCTATGTGATGTTATTGGTATACTTGTGATGTCTTTGGATTACTCGGACAGTGGGAGTTCTTGTTTTTTTTTTTTCTTTGACTGGTTGGCACTTGGAGCTTGCATTCATTGTTGATGGGTTGGTTTTGGAGCAGCATGAGTTTACTAATGTTGATACCTTTGAGGTATGAGAGATTGGATGGAATAGCACGAGTTGTGGGTGCTATTTTCAGTCACGTGGGTTTATCAGTTGGATGGAAGTAGTCAGTCTGATTGTTGTTCTAGCTGGTGTTTTATGTCTTGTTTCTAGAGAATGACTCCACTATTGTGTTTTGTTTGAGGCTTTGAAGTTGATATTGCTTCTATATAGTGTTTGAGCATAGTGAAGTGGTAGCAGTATCTTGTTGATGATATCTCTAGGATCTTTTTGCTTGTGTTCGTTGGACTAGTGCTTATTTACCTTGGCGTGTTCTTTCTTCCATAGGTGGCATATTGGAAGATGACAAGGATTGTTGACTGAATGGTGGACATCTTGGATGTTGGTGCAGAAGTCTTGATAGAGCATGAGAGCATGTTTTTAGATCTATATGGTTTCCTTGAAGGTTGTGATTGGTTGCATTTCAATTGCTTTGGATAGTGAGTTGCAGTTCGATGCTTGGTCTTTGTTAGAGATTGTCCGGTAGACTGATGTTGGAAAAGTATGCCTCAATCATCACAGGCTGAAACTTCCATTGGAGCCAAGTCGGTGTGACAATTCTTATGTCTGGCTAACTAGCAATTTAGAACATCATGTTTTGTACAGGTCGCTGTGACCTAGCTTTTGTCTCACCAAAAGTTTTCACTATGGAGTCTATCATTGTGACAAGCAGTTATTGTAACCTCTCACCGTGTGGAGACCTCTGGCCGATAGGCCATTCTATTGGGCGTCGGGGAGACTCATAGTGATCGGGGGTTTCAGAGTGACTTCAACACTTGGGAAGAAGTACCAGTGAACTGTGAATGTCTCACTGATAGGAATACATATGATTTCTTCGCGATAACATAAAGATCCCGGTGTGAGGTCTTAGTGATAGATGAAAGTCATGTCGATGGGGACACACTTGGGAGTCATCGATGTAACACTAAGGTTTCGTTATGAAGTCTGGGCGAAGTGTTAATGTCTCACCGATGTTAAAGTTTTCTCTCGGTGTGACTCCTGATGATGAGTGTTGGTCTCGGTATAACTTAAAGACCTCAGAGTAAAGTCTTCGGTATAGGTATTGGTGAATGGTGGTCATCGGTGTAACATATATGTGTTTGATAAGAACTCTTGGAAAAGGTGTTAAGTCTTGCCAACTGGTGTTTGGAGCTTGGCATAACATGTGACTTTAGTATAACCTAAATGACTTAGTGTGAGGTCCTGGAAAAAGCAATAGGTCTCACCGACTGTTTGGTGCTTCAGTGTAACACAAGAAGGCTCGTTGAGATGCCTTGGCAAGAGCGATAGTCCTGCCAAAAGGAAAACTGAAGCTGATACAAGTTGTAAGCTCTGTGAAACATCTTGGCGATAACGATAACTCTTGGTGACATCGATATGAAGCTTTTGGGCATCAGGGAGACACTAATAGTGTCTCACCGAGATTCCAACAAAGCTTGAGTCTCTTTTGACCATTTGACCATCCTATGTGGAGCCTTGTGGACCAATAGGAGAAGCTGAATCTGAATAGTTGGAATATAGTTCATTGTGACTGTTTTGTGAGGAAGCTCAATGGACATGGAACAACATGGTTATACTCTGTGATTGCAGATTGTGATCGGTTGGTTGGATCGATGGATTGCTGGGTGGTTGTATGATCAGTAAATGTAATCTAATCTGTAATGACTGTAACTTGAAGGTTCCTGTACAAGTCTTTTCATGGTGAATGTTGTTGTAAACAGACACTAGAAAGATAAGTCTGACATTTTTATTTAATCTTTATTACTATTATACAAAGTGATTTCTCTTGGTGTGGTGGCTTTTTCTCCTGTAAGGGTTTTCCCACGTATATCTAGTGTTCTTGTGTGATTGTCAAATACTCTATTTTTTTTATCTACTTCATAGTGCATCTTAATTGAACTGTAACTGGAAAAATTAAAAGTATATCTACATTCTTCTTTGAGGTATTGACGTTAGGAGAATTGTTTCTACATTTGATTTTCCTTACAAGTGGTATCAGAGTCTGGCTAGTTGTATTATCCTTGTGGGTACGTTGGGTTTTTTGAGTATATTCTGTTCAGTGGGAGTCTTGTAGAGTTTTTTATTTCTATATAGGTTGAGATGGCTAGCATGTCTAGAAAGTTTGAAATAGAGAAGTTCAACGGAAGTAACTTTGAGTTGTGGAAACTCAAGATGAAGGATCCTCTAGTTGATCATGATTTGTGGCTTGCAGTGTCTAGAACTAAACCTACGGGCATGAAGCAAGATGATTGGGACCTTGTAGATAGGAAGTCTAAGGGGCTAATAAGGCTCTGTTTGGAAAATTCCGTTCTTTTGAATGTGCATGAGGAGAAGACTACCTCTTCTTTGTGGAAGAGACTGGCGTCTATTTATCAGGGGAAGTCCTTGGTGAATAAACTGTTCCTGAGGAAGAAGCTGTATTCTTTGAGAATGCAGGAAGGAGGGTCTGTAGCTGATCATTTGAATGCATTTAATATGCTAATTGCTCAATTGAAATTTGTTGGTGTAAAAATTGATGAAGATGATTGTTGTATGCTATTACTATGTTCTTTGCCAGACTCTTGGGATCATCTAGTGATGGCTATTGGGAGTACAACATCTAGTTTCAAGATGGAAGATGTTGTTGGTTCTTTGTTTTTAGAAGAAATGAGAAGGAAATCTTCTGAAATGGTGAAGGAGGCCCTTGCTATTAGAGGAAGGTCAAAGGAGAAAGGCGAGAAGAAGGACAAGAAGTCCAAATTGAAATCAGAGGGGAGATCAAAGTCTCCTAGCAAGAAGTCCAAGGTGAAGTGTTGGAACTGTGGGCAACTTGGTCATGTCCAAAAGGATTGTAAAGAGGAGAAGAAGAAGAAGAAGAAGAAGAAGAATTCTTCCGACAATGAGTCTTCTCATAGTGATGGTGACGCCTTGATTGTAGCCTTGGCTACATAGGCATCAAATGATGTCTGACTGATTGATTATGGAGCATCTTTCCACATGACATCTCATAGAGAGTGGTTCACAAAGTATGAAGAATACAATGGTGGAAAGGTGTACTTGGCAAGTGATTCAACTTTAGAGATTGTTGGCCGTGAAAGAGTCAGAATACAATTCCCCAATGGCAGAGTGAAGGGAATTAATAATGTAATGCATATACCAGGTCTAGCTCGAAACTTACTTTCTATAAGTATGCTAAATGATATTGGAGTACAAGTCACGTTCTCTAAAAATGGCTGCAAGATGACTAGAGGTTCAATGGTGCTGGCTAGAGGTGCTCAAATTGGTACCTTGTACAAGCTGGATGCACATGTTGTTCAATGTAACAATGTCTCTGGAAAGTCACTGAAATCTACTCATGGAGGTAAAGAGGGAAATATCCCTAATTATGTAAAGTCTATGGAAGTAAAACTTCCTGCAGAGAAGACTATGCTCTGGCATCATAGGTTAGGCCACATAGGAGAAAAAGG
The DNA here is from genome assembly GCA_007258455.2 of Sequoia sempervirens. NCBI lineage: Eukaryota > Viridiplantae > Streptophyta > Pinopsida > Cupressales > Cupressaceae > Sequoia > Sequoia sempervirens. Next base: position 1,065,744 of record VDFB02047144.1, on the reverse strand, counting down.
TTTAAAAACCTTGAAGAATAAAAACCTAGTTGAGGGGCTTGAAGATTGTAATCTTGAATTTGAATTTTGTGAGCATTGTATATATGGAAAGCAGCACCGTGTTTCTTTTTATTCCAGTCCTCATAAATCTTCTGGTTTGCTAGATTATATTCATTCAGATGTATTTGGTCTAGTGGATGTTCCTTCTTTGTCTAAGTCAAGATACTATGTGTCGTGTATTAATGATTACTCAAGAAGAGCATTTGTATATTTTCTGAAAAGTAAATCAAAATTATTCAGTTGGTTTAAAGAATTTAAAAATCTTGTTGAAAATCAGACTGGTAGAAAAATAAAATGCTTAAGGATTGATAATGGTGGTGAATTTTGTTTTGATGAATTTGAAAGATACTGTAAAGACCATGGAATTAAAAGACACAGGACTACACCTTATACTCCACAGCAGAATGGAGTTGCAAAAAGATTCAATAGGATAGTAATGGAGAGAGCACAAAGTATGCTCAGTAGTGCTGGCTTGGAGGAGAAATTCTAGGTTGAGGTTGTATCTACTACATGTTACCTAATAAATCATTCTCCAAATTCTGCTCTTGTTGAGAAAACACCTTTGCAAGCATGGTCTAGTAAGAAGCCCTCTCTTAGACATGTTCGTGTTTTTGGTTGTGAGGCATATGCTCATGTGCTAGATGTGAAAAGATCTAAATTGGATAACAAGGCTGTCAAATGTATTTTTATTGGCTATAGTGTTGTCATCAAAGGATACAAGATTTGGAATCCTGATACAGAGAAGGTTGTATACAACAAAAGTGTAATCTTTCGTGAGGTGAAACCTTCTACTTTGGATCTGCAGTCAAAGACAAAGTTAGAAAACAATAAGAATGTCGCATTAATTCCTCCTACACTAGAGAAAGAGGAATTGAAAATTCAAAATGTATCTGAAACTAAGGAGAGCTCAAGTAGTTCTGAAAGTTCTGAAGAAGAAAAACCTTAGCCTCAGCAAGTGAGGAGGTCAACCCGTGAAAGAAAACAACCAGATAGGTATGGGTTCTCTTTGATTGATTCTACTTGTGCCTATGCTTTAATTTCTAGCACTGATGAGCTTAGGACTGTAAAGGAGGCATTTAAAATGTCTGATTCAGACTCTTCGTTGGAAGCCATGAATGAAGAGATGGCATCATTAGAAAAGAATGAAACCTGGAGTCTGGTGCCCTTGCCTAAAGGCATAAAGGCTGTTGGCTACAAATGGGTATTTAAGAAGAAAATTGGTTTGGATGGCAGTGTAGAAAAGTACAAGGCAAGACTGGTTGCAAAGGGTTATTCCCAGGTTGAGGGAATTGATTATGGGGAGATATTTTCTCTTGTAGCAAAGCTAACATCTATTAGATTTGTTTTGTCACTTGCAGCAGTGTATGACTTAGAGGTCGAACAGATGGATGTGAAGAAAACATTTCTTCATGGTGATCTTGAAGAAGAAATCTATATGTCCCAGCCTAAGCACTTTGTTGAAAAAGGTAAAGAAAAACTGGTATGCAAATTAAAGAAGTCTCTGTATGGGTTAAAGCAGTCACCTAGAATGTGGTACCAGAAATTTGATACTTTTGTATTGTCTTTGGGATTTGTGTGATCAAAATCTGATCACTGTGTATATTATAAAGCTAAAATAATCAAGTACTTGTTATTGCTCTCTATGTTCATGATATGTTGTTCATAGGCAATAGTAAGCTAATGATTTCTAATCTTAAGTCTTAGTTGTCTGCTAAGTTCAAAATGAAAGATCTTGGTGCAGCAAGGTATATTCTAGGGATGGAGATAACCAAGGACATGAAGAATATAAAACTATGGCTCAGTCAGAGTAAGTATATTAGGACTGTTCTTGAGAGATTTTGTATGAATGATTGCAAATAGCTAGTAGTTCCAGTCTTGTAGGGAACAAAGCTATTTGTTGAGGACTATCCAAAATCTCCTACTGAGATGGAGGACATAACCAGTGTAACCTATGCTAGTGTGGTTGGCAGTCTCATGTATGCAATGGTCTGTACAAGGCCAGAAATTGCCCAAGCAATGGGAGTTCTTAGTTGATTTATGGCTAATCTAGGAAGAATGCATTGGGATGCTATGAAGAGAGTGTTTAGATATTTGAAGGGAACTTTAGATTTTGCTTTGTGTTACCATGGGAACTTGGTTGAATCACAAAGGACTCTCAACATTCATGGTTATGTAGATTTTTATTGGGTAAGGGAAACTGACAACAAGAGGTCCACCAGTGGATACATTTTCATGTTGAATGGTGGTGCAGTGAGTTGGATGAGTAAGCAGTAGGCTGTAGTTGCTTTGTCCACTACATAGGCTGAATACATGGCAGCTACTCATGCTTGTAAAGAAACAGTTTGGTTGAAACATTTGTGTTCTAACATTGGTTTTGATGTAGGGGAAATAACTATTTTTTGTGATAGTCAAAGTGCAATTTGTCTAGAAAAGAACCCTACTTTCCATGCCAGAATGAAACATATTGACGTACAGTATCACTTTGTATGAGATATGGTGGAGGATGGAAAGGTTACTTTGGAAAAGGTTGATACTTTGGAGAATGTTGCAGATTCATTGACAAAGCTAGTGAGCATAGACAAGTTTAGGTGGTGTGCCACTTCTATGGGCCTTAGTGCCCATGATTTTCAGTAAGTTTTATTATGCTCTGGAGGTGCTTGTGTGATCTTCGTCAAGTGGGAGATTGTTGGAAAAGTATGCCTCAATCATCACAGGCTAAAACCTCCATTGGAGCCAAGTCGGTGTGACAATTCTTATGTCTGGCCGACTAGCAATTTGGAACATCATGTTTTGTACAGGTCGCTGTGACCTAGCTTTTGTCTCACCAAAAGTTTTCACTGTGGAGTCTATCGCTGTGACAAGAAGCAGTCGTTGTAACCTCTCACCGCATGGAGACCTTTGGCCAACAGGCCATTCTATCAGGCATCGGGGAGACTCATAGCGACCGGGGGTTTTAGAGTGACTTCAACACTCAGGAAGTAGTCCCAGTGAACTGTGAATGTCTCGCTGACAAGAATACATATGATGTCTTCATGATAACATAAAGATCCTGGTGTGAGGTGTTAGCAATAGATGAAATTCATGCCGACGGGGACACACTCGGGAGTCATTGATGTAACACTAAGGTTTCATTATGAAGTCTGGGAAAAGTGTTAATGTCTCGCCAATGTTAATTTTTTCTCTCGATGTGACTCTTGGCGACGAGTGGTGGTCTTGGTATAACTTAAAGACCTTGGAGTAAAGTCTTCAGTATAGGTCTTGGTGAATGGTGGTCATCAGTTTAACATATATGTGTTCGATAAGAACTCTTGGCGAAGGTGTTAAGTCTTGCCAACTGGTGTTTGGAGCTCGACATAACATGTGACTTTGGTATAACTTGAATGACTCAGCGTGAGGTCCTGGAAAAAGTGATAGGTCTCACCGACTGTTTGGTGCTTTGGTGTAACACAAGAAGGCTCATTGAGATGCCTTGGCAAGAGCAATAGTCTTGCCGAAATGAAAATTGAAGCCAATACAAGTTGTAACCTCTATGAAACATCCTAACGATAATGATAACTCTTGGTGACATCGATATGAAGCTTTTGGGTATTGGGGAGACACTGATAGTGTCTCACCGAGATTCCAACAAAGCTTGAGTCTCTTTTGACTATTTGACCATCCTATGTGGAGCCTCGTGGACCAATAAGAGAAGTCAAATCTGAACAGTTGGAAGATAGTTCATTGTGACAGTTCTGTGAGGAAGCTCGATGAACATGGAACAACATGGTTATACTTTGTGATTGCAGATTGTGATCGGTTGGTTGGATCGATGGATTGTTGGGTGGTTGTATGATTAGTAAATGTAATCTAATCTGTAGTGACTATAATTTGAAGTTTCTTGTACAAGTTTGTTCATGGTGAATGTTGCTGTAAATAGACACCGGAAAGATAAGTCTGACATTTGTATGTAATCTTTATTATTGTAATACAAAGTGATTTCTCTTGGTGTGGTGTTTTTTTCTCCCATAAGGGTTTTCCCACATATATCTGGTGGTCTTGTGTGATTTTCAAATACTCTTTTTTTGTTATCTACTTCATAGTGCATCTTAATTGAATTGTAATTAGAAAAATTAAAAGTATATCTACATTCTTCTCTGAGGTATTGACGTTAGGAGAATTGTTTCCACATCTGATTTTCCTTACAACTGATTTTTTGGAATCTTGTTGATTGGGTGTTTTGTGTATTGTGGGGTCTGAATTGGTTGAGCTAGTGTGATCTTAGTTTTTGGTTGCTTTGGAGGTGCCTGTGTGATCTTCATCAAGTGGGAGATTTTTGGAATTGTTGCCTCAATCTCACAGGCTGAAACCTTTGAGAAAGCATGGTTGTTGTGACTGGTGAGATGTTTGACCGATATGGTAGTAGATCCTGAACTGTCGCTATGACCTCCTGAATGTCTTGGCGATCAGCGTATCCTAAAACCTTCGGCATAACCTAGACTATTGGAATGATGTTTCAACGACGATAGGAAGTCTTGCCGATATCGGCGTGACCTTTGGTCTGTCTAGCCGATGTGGTAATTGGTATGACTTGCTCCTATCAGTATGAAGTCTTGGTGACAGGGAGATGTCTCGCCAATAGTCATACATATGGAGTCATCAGGGTAACGAAAGGGTTCGGTAAGAACTCTTGGCAACGAGCGTTTATCTCACCGATGCTATGGGATGTGTTTGGTATGAATCCTAGCGAAAGGTGGTCTTGGGGTAACCTAGAGGCTTCAGTATGAAGTCTTAGCGATATCTGATTGTCTCACCGATGGATGTGGTTTTGCTAACTGGCTATCATTGTAAACTCTTGGTGAAAGCAGTAAGTCCTGCTGATATTAGTGTTTGTTAACAGGTGTCTTTAGTGAGACTCCTAGCGACTGAAGTGCTGGCGAAAGGTGGTTTCAAAGTGAACTTTGAACTTCGGTATGATGTTTCATCGAATGGTGATTGTCTCGCCGATGGGAATGCTAAGGCTGATATGACTTGGGAACTTCGGTATGATGTCTTGGGGAAGAGCGATAGTCTTTTCGATGGGATTGCTGAGGTCGATGTGACTTGTGAACTCAGTATAATGTCTTGCCGATAGTGAAAAATATTAGCGATATCGATGAATGGGCTCTATGGCATCGGGGAGACACGGTTAGTTTCTCACCAACATGCGACATAGGTTGAACACCCTTAAACGAGTGAAAGACTATCCTATGTGGTGCAACTTGAACCTATCAGAGAGGGCAGAATGTGAACCATTTTGCTATGCAACTGTTACAACTATTTTTGTTTGGAAGGCTAACAGTGTGTTTGGAGTCTTCTATACGAGGAAATGGAAACATCTACATTTGGGACAATGATGCTAACCTAGATGTTTGACAGTTGTGATCCGACAGTTGTGATTTGATAGTTGTGATCTGATAGTTGAAAATGAACCGATTCATAGAAGCTATTAAGAACGAATGTATATATGTATGCATTGGATGTTCTGAAGAAAAATAGAGAGATAGCTCTACAAAGAGGGCCGAGTGGCTAGCTAGAAGGTAGAGGCAATGAGGCCGAAGTAGAGAAAGTGACATGTAGGGTTATGCTACTTGAATCTCTCTTGATCAAGAGTTTCCTACTAGGTTGTATCCAGAATGAACAAGATGTAATCTCTGAAAAGGCTATGATCCTGAAATTGTATTGTAACCTCTTGTTGCTGAATAATAGAATGGCTCAATCTTTGGAGTGTGGGGTTTTTCACCCGAAAGGGTTTTCCCCATGTAAATCTGTGTGTTCTATTTTTCTGTCTTATCTTTCATCTATGTTGGTTCTGTTTCTAGAATATGTTATTGATTGTTGTTGAATTTACATGTGCTTCTCTCAGAAGGATTAATGTGGGAAATGAACTATGTCTATTTCCGCTTTAGGACATAGTTGTACGTGTCTTTGAGGCAATGTAATCGGAATTAAAGGTACCGAAGGCACTACTATTCTTGGAGATTTCTCTGAGATGCCCTAAATTCCCTTACACCTTTATCTCTATCTTCCCATTTGTCCCTCTCTATCTATATCTCATTATCTCTCTCTTATTTACTCTATTCGCCCGACTGTCTTTTGATTCTGATCCTGTCGATCGATCGATCGATCGATCGACGGGATCGATCGACGATCTGATTGTCGATCTTTGACGGATCTTCGCCATTTCGATCTTTATCGACGCGCCTGATCGGATCTTTTCCTGATTTTTGTTCTGACGGACGAGGATCTTTCGATCGAGCAAGATTTGATTTGATCTTTTGGTTTGATCTTCTGGTCTGTTGTTCGATCCGCCTGATCTCGATCGATGCCCGGATCTGATCTCGATCGACGCCCGGATCGATCGGATCTCGACTTTGATCTTTCGATCTGATCCTGGATGAAAAACCGATCTCTTCGATGATCTTGATCGATCTTCTGACGCGATCGATCTTCGGATCTCAAAGATCGATCTCTAACGACCTCTCCCTATTTTCTCCGCCTTTATCTCCCATCCCCTCTCTCTCTTCCCTTCGATTCTTTATCTCCTAATCTCCCTCTCTCTCTTCCCCTCTTTTCTTCATCCCTATGTTCTCTCTCTCTATTGTGAACATACATGCACTGTTGTAACGGAGCTGATTTTTCTTTATTTAGGGGTTTCACGGTTAAACCCATAAAGTAAAATTTCTCCATTGAGCACTTTTTTGCACAAACATTATTTCCTAAATGACCTACTAATTGACCTCATGTACTACACAAATGTATGCCAAAAATAGCCCAAAAAATTTATTGTTTGACTTTCCACACCTCTTCAAACACCAAAGTGAAATTGCTGGCTATAATTTATGATGGATTAATGTTATTTCCTCTTTATGTATCTTTTTGTATACGGGATACTCGATAAATAGTAATTTTCCCTTTTATGGTGGCTATGGGATCATGGAACATAGAACAATATTTCAAAAGGAGAAAGTATATTTGGTAAGGATGGGTAATTGAAAAATCCACATATGAAAAGTATATATGTAACATATGAAGAAGTCATGTGTATTTTAAAATAAGGAAGATGGAAATGTAGATAGACATGTGGGTAGGAAGATTCGCAGAAGATTAAATTAGTTTTAGTTTTAATTTATTTTAATTTATTTAATATTTTTTTAAGGTTTTTATGTTCCACATTCAAGAATCAATTTATTTAATACGATTTTTTTATTTTTCTCAAATAAACATGTATGCTGGATTTTATTAGAAACATTTTTATTAGATTTTTTTTTTTTTCATCCTACTAATCCAACCTTTATCACCTTACAATTAGTTTTATCAAAATTTTGAACAATTTTTTTGAATGAAACGAACATATCTTGTCACTAAACTATTAACCAAAATGATGACCTAGCTACCCCCGGATCTTAGGAGGCTTTCAATCTCTTTTCAAAAGAGAAATTAGCTCTTAACTCTTGTGTTTGACTTAGTGTTGTTTTGAAGTTCAACATCATTTGAGACATATAGTGGTGAAACTTCAAATAATTTTATGATATGAACAAATTATCACCTATTAGATTTCCCCTTATTATTCTCACTTTTGAATTATTCTCCAACATGTTGAACACTTACCATTAAGTTATACTTGAATCATAGGTGGTGTTTTCCCATTGGATGGTGCTTTTCCATTAGCTTGTGTGTGCACATATTACAACTCAATTCTACATAGCATAATAGATGAACCAATACCTAATGCCTCATGTACTACCTGGTATCATCATCAATGGGTCGTTTTAGTCTTTTGTGTGGACCCTACCTCTTATAACATGGACTCATGGTTGATAGTTTCCTTTGGTGGTGGGAAGTATGATCTTATTAACATGGCATGTACAATTCTTTGTTCAACAAGTTGTAGTGTTCCATATGGCATCCACTTGAAATAGGTAGATCCCTCTCTGCGTATGGTGTCTATATTATTAAATGAAGATTTTTCAACCACTTGAGAGCACGTAGAATGGCCTCACTTACCAAATTTACGTGTGTGCATCTTTGATTATGTAGACCTAGAAATAGATCGTCAAATATCGTGAACTATAAAAGGACCTTTTCTTTTTATTTCCTATACCATGCATTAAATGTGGATTACATAATTTCACTTACCATTCAAATTATGCATCTGAAAAATTAGAAGCTATAGATCTTTGTCAAAAGCTCCTAAAAGATTGTTGAAACCTCATACTTGGACCCATTCATCCATGAGCAAATGAGTCTCAGATCAGCTTCCAGGAAGCACTTTTGGTGAATGGTAAGCACATCTCTACCCTTCTTAGATCTGCATTTGGTTTTTTGGTCTATAAATATTAAGTTTAATCTTGTTGTTTCAAGTGTTAGATTGCATCTTGGATTTGATTTGATTTTTTTATTTTTTCCCCCAAAGTGTTGTTTGATGTTGACCCCCATCCTTCAAACATAAGGAAATTTGAAGGTTCTCACATTGACTTGATTCATCCAAGGGTTGTTAGTCAATTCATTGTGTGGATCTCATTTCCTAATGAAATAAAGGAAAATAGGTCTCTTATCACACAATAATTGTTTCACTCCATTTTTCAACCCACCCTATTTTTCTTTGTTTCATTTTGGTGAACCCAATGTTTGAACATCATAGCTTGTTGATTTGGAGTCCATTTTTAGCCCTAGATCTAGGTTTTGCATTCATTTTCATTGCACTGCATTGATTTGCATCTCATTTAGGGCTCTTAACTTGTATTATTTTGCATATCTTTTAGGGTCTAAGGTTTTCATTTTTGCATTCTTTAAAATCTTGAAAATTCAAAAATCTCAGTCATTTTGCATAGTGTTTACATAACATTTCATGATTAGTCATTTACATTACAAAATTGAATTGAATTTGTATCTTAAATTAGGTATTTTTGCTTGTCATTTAGGACTATTTTGCACTTGCATTTAGACTTCATTTTATAGAAATCTGAAACTGTAACTTACTATCTAAAACCAAAATCTAAAAACCATAGAAATCATCTTAGAATCTTGAAAATTACTTTTCAAAAATCTTGAAGTGAGACCCATTGGCCCATGGGTGAATGAGTCCTTGATCGGGGCTTTTTCTGAAATTCTAAGCATTAAAAATACCATTTTTTTCATTCTGTGTTTCTGTATTTACTTTGTTGTTTTAGTTTCCAAAATTTTTGTTATCTGAAATTGTTCATATTAAGCATAATTTGTCAAATCTAGTGCATTGTTTGAATTCAAAATTGCATCTAAAAGACATCATTTTCAGGTTTTTGCATAGCATAATTATAAATTTCTCTTGTTTTAAATCTGATTTTTTTTTTATATACTTGCATTATACTTTACATTCTAGGGTGTTTGATTGCATCTTACTTCTTATCCATTTTGGGTGCACCTTGGGTTTATGAAACTTGTATGAGCTTCACAACTTAGTGTCTTATTGCCAATACTATCGTGAGACATACTTTGAGACTCATGTCATCCCATGATACATTACTCACCATGGATCTTGGGTTTTCTAACTCTTTCACTCATAGTGTTGACACTAGTCAATCCACTATGGACCATACCCTTAACACTTCATTTACTATGACTTCCCTACCTACAACCAATGTGAATTATGTTGATACAATGATTGTTAATGTCCCTCATGAGAACCTTAGAAGGATGGATGAAAAACTTGAAAAATTGCAATACTTTGTGAGTTTTGAACACATTGTTGGTTGTGTCATTCCTATGATAGAAAACATAATAAATTTGATTAAAACTAAACAAGGAATAGAAATTATCTTTAGCCTTGGTCACATCATGCAACATCACATAAGAAATAAAGAGAAGAATACTATAAACCCTTCGGTCAAATTCATTGAATTTCAACATCATAAGGGCCTAACCAAGATATTGCTTGACATTGATTTCTCACAACATGACATAATTACACATTCACGTGATGGTCCTCTTTACATAGCTAGAAGAATCAATGAAAAGCCTACTACTGAGATATTAATTGATCTCATTTGTGTAGAGAATGTGATGATTGAAGAATTCTTATTTTTGCATGAGCTTTATCAAGATACTTAGAAAAAATTGAAAGCATGGATTAAAACACATAATGGTTTTTTTTCCCTACAATAGGCTTGATAACACTTTCTCTAAAATTTGGACTGAAAAAATTAAGTGTCTCATTTTCCATCATCCCATCATTGGACCAATTTCATATGGAGTTAGGATATCCACGGCTTCACTCCATGAATGTCATCTTTTCCGTTGTGCCTAAATGTTAAAATTTTCCATTTGGAAATGAGATATTTACTCTGCACCATATTGGCTTTAATCTTGTGTCTTCTTGTGGGAATCTCTCATTGGATTTATTTTGGCCCAAACCTATGGAACCTATTACCTAGCCTTGTGAGGACTTCTTTTTCAAATCCTATCAAAATTTTAAGGCAAAGCATATAACATAATTATCCCTTACCAATTATAGGCCTCAACCCATGATTGAGCCTCCAATCCTTGATGAGACTACATGATTGAACCAAAAGCCCTTCCAAGTAACCAAGATCAAAACATAACAAATCCTCCACCCATTTCCTATAAGAGACCATGAGAAAACTAAATAATTCCTGTTGTGCCTCCTAAAATCAAACAAGTTTATAAAGATAAAGAGAAAGTGGTTGAACAACCTCCCATGGTTCCTTCCATTCCTCCCTTAAGGGAAGAAAAGAAACCTATGGTTGATGAACCTACTCTTACACAATCACAACTTGAAAATTGAATGAGAAGGAACCAAAATGCTAGAGAGATTAGGCATAGATGTCATGCTATTGCTCATTTGTTACAAGAAAAAGAAGAAAAGAACATAGAAAATAAAAATCCAAACTTACCTCAAGAAATGCATGATGATTCTAGTCCTTTGTTAAAACAAGAAAATCCTATATCTAAAACACAACAAGAACAAGCATCTTCTATGGATATTATCACTAGACCTTCTATTGTGATAAACTTAGATGATGACAATGAAATTGCAAAAATTGATGAGGAAGTGCATAAAGAGTGAAATTTATTGTCTTCATCTTCTATGAGCTTAAATGATAACAATCATGACGATCCTCCTACAAAGATTGCTTCACTATGTGATGAACTTGGTGCTTTTCCTAGTTTGGTACTTGATGTTGTCCCTTTGGCTAGTTTTACACCTTTTGCATATACTATTTACAAGAGTGGGATGAAGACAACCTTCTATAGGTTGACTCACATGTGCCTTTATATGACTGCATGTGTGTAATGTGATCCCTCATACTATCATGTTTGATGTATCTTCATGCTAATTCCTTTATTTGTACCTTTATTCTTCTATATATCATAAACCACTTTATCTTTTCTTTTGTATTGTGTTTTCCTTTTGGGGATGATGCAAGGTGTTGAGACATTTAGATCTCTTCCATGTTGAACCGATTCAAGCTTTTACTTCTTTTTTTTTGTTCTCTATGTGTCATTCTTCCTGTTCCATGAGTATTTTGGGAATGATGATGTTTTCGATCTCTATAATATCATTGTAGCAAAGACATATGCTAACCCTGAATCCATGGATCCCTTATGTGTTTGGGATTTCATTTTGGGGGGAACCCCTTCCTTTTTCATGACGTAGCATCATTTGGAAACATATGCTTGACATAGGGATTTCTAAATAATCTCTCATGTCTTGTTTAGCATTTATCATTTAATACTTTAAAGTAATTTTTCACAACATGGTGTTAGAAATTCCTTTAAATTGGAGGCATACATTGGAATTATCATTTTAGATATCTTGGACTATATCTTTATGTTTCATTATGCAGTCTTCTTACTTCTTACAATGTGTCTTATTCTTGGTGGTGTCATTGGGTTTGATGTCCTCTAAGAGTGTGACCTTTCTTGCATATGACTTTCCTCTTAGTTGTGATGCTACACATTACATTCCATAAGATGCAAATATTTTATCCTAGACTTGTCCTCTCTTGGAGACATTAGGCACGATGTTCCCTAAGAGGAGACCTTACATGAACTAAGAAAAACTCCTTTGAACAAGTCTTATCCTATTTAAATTTTGTTCATAAGTGTTTAGCATAATGCATCTTGCTAACCCTTATGAAGCTCAAAGTTACAACCCTTTTTCTTGGCCACCAAGCATAACATACTTTGCTTGCTTGTTGTGCCTTGTTTGTTCACAAGTGTTTAGAATAACACAACATACTAATCCTTATGAAGCTCAAATTTTTTATTTGCGGTGCCTTATTCAAGTTATCACAGATGTAACCTTGGTATGGTATGAGAACCTAATAAGATTCTCTCATTTTTCACCCTTGGGGGCTCACCTAATGGACAACAGATTTCACTAGCCTGTGTGAGCATGAATTTTTGTTTTCATAGTGGACAACAAGATCCACTTGTAAACATTTTTTGACAAACAAGTGAGGTGTGATACACATCGCGTTGGAAATTCAAGGCTTGATCCATCCTTTTCCTTTTCTTGTTCTCTCTTTCTTTTAATCTTTGACATTACATATGATTGAGTATCTTTTCTTTTTATATACATATATATGTTTAACATAGGCATGTGTCCCTTTGTTCCTTTTCTTTTTTCCATGAGATCTTAGATCTTGGTGACTTGATCACCCTCCTTGATCTTTTTCATCTTATCCTTCCAATGATTGTACAATTAGACCTCTCTTGATTGTCTACTTTAGTGTGATTTTGATGCAAGGTCATCCTCTCACCAAAGTGGGGGCTAAATGTAGTGTAGGAAAATGTATCCCTTTACATTTTCTCACTTGTTTGGGCCATCCTAGTTAAAATGGACTTAATATTGCCTTAATTTAGTCTTATTAAATGTACCCCTTTATATTTTCAAACTTATTTGGGCCCTTTGAATTAAATTGAGCCTAATTATGCCTTAATTGGCCCTTTTATTTACTTACAAGCCTAAGAAATTACATTTTCCGAAGGGGAAACCTGACAATAATTAATTCCTAAACATAACACTTTGCATTGAGCAACGTGTGTTCCAATGATAAGGACGTGGAACCCATTTTCCCCTCCATAGACCTTTGGACTCAAATTTAAATTATGTTTTTGGTGGTATTTTAATGTTTTCAAATCCATAATTCAATGTAATCTTGTAATATTTGAATTTTGGGAAATTAAGGATACATACCTATAAATACAAGGTTAATTCACTATGTTTCACCTAGATTTTCATAAGCACTTTTCAAGATTCACAAGAGAATTTCAAGGGAAACCAAAGGCATTCAAGAGTAGATATATCAGAGATTTATTATAGTATTCAAGATCCATCCATCATGTCCAATTCTTCTTACATCTTGCATGTTTTCGGGGCTAACATTGTGATGTAGGTTTCAAGATCAATTCAAGCATTCAAAGCATCAATTTCAAGTGTTAAGATCAACATCCAATTAAACCATCTCATGCAAGTTGTAGACTTCCTAAGATATCCATTATGAAGGTTTCATTCAAGGGTTTGTTGAGTGGTAGAAGAGCTTTGTTCATTCTTCATTCCCTCTTTCATTTCATTATTTCATTTCAAGGTTTGACCAAGGAAAACCCCTATTCACCGAAAACAAACATTTTTCTCTCGTTTGTGTGTGATTGAAAATTTAGGTTGAAGAAGGATTGAAGGCCTTTTGAAGAGCAAGATTGAAATTTTTTCAAAGTTGTCAAATCATGAAATCTCACCTACATATCTAATTTTTGACTTTCCAGTACTGAAACCTAGACAAATTAGAAACTACAGATATGTGTTAGAAGCTCCTGAAAGATTGTTGAAACCCCTATACTTGGACCCATTCACCCATGGGTGAATAAGTCTCAGATCATCTTCCAGGAAGCACTTTTGGTGGCTGTTAAACACATATTTTCCCTTCTCAGATCTGGATTTGGTTTTCTTCTTTTGCAAATATTGAGTCTAATCTTGTTGTTTCAAGTGTTAGATTGCATTTTGGAGTTGATTTGCTATTTTTAGTTTTTCTCCCCAAAGTGTTGTTTGACCTTGACCCACATCCTTCAAGCATAAGGAAATTTGAAGAATCTCACATTGACTTGATTCACCTAAGGGTTGTTAGTCAATTCATTGAATAGATCTCATTTCCTATTGAAATAAAGGAAAATAGGTCTCTTATCACATCATATTTTATTCACCCCATTTTTCAACCCACCCTATTTTTCTTTATTTCAGATGTAATAACACATTAGGTAGCATTAATATCCTTAGAGAATGAGGTTAATTCTATTGATTGATATGTATTAATTAGGTTTCCTACATTAGGTTTTTCACCATTGATATTGGATTATCTTAGACTTAAGATCTTCAAATTTTCTCTAAAATTAAGATTTTTTATCATTTAAATAAATAATAGACACCTTCCCATTTTACTCAAGCTTTAAAAAAATATTATCCATATTTTATCATCAGTTCTTCTACAAGTGCATTCTTTAATTTAATTGAGCATTATTTTTAAGATATTTTCATCAATTTTAGATATATTATTTGGTTTTTATGAATAATTTTAGGTGGTGTTTTATTAGCATGTGTTGTTGTTTTTCTATATTAGGTAAAATATTATTTTTAGTGTTTTTCTCAATTGGTGTGTGTTCTTGAATTTCATAACAAGTTAAATTTTCTCATTTATTATAAATTGCTCATTTGTTGTAATTTCTAAAATAGGAATTAAAATAATATCAAGAATTAGTGTTCTATCATCAATATTTTTTTTTTCAATAGATGATTTAGAACTTGTTTCACATTCATATGAATTGGTATTGGTGACATGTCTTTGCCTTCATTTTTTCTAACTTGACAAATCTTTTTTATGCACTTCCTTTCTTTTTATTTCTCTACTTTGATTTTCTTAGGTGTTCCCACATAATCCTTCCCATGATAATTGCCAATTATTTTTTAATACAAAAAATTGTTAGTATATACTAATTCAAATCGTTGATTACATAAAAAAATATAATCACTTTAAAATAATATAATGATCACAACTAAACTCTTAAAATACTAATAAATTATTATTCATAATAAAAAATTATTATTAATAATAAAAAATTAAAAATTATCAAGTTTATATGTAAAAGTGAACAAAATTGACAACTAAAATTATTTAATGATTAAATAATTATTAATTTTAAATCCAAATCGATCATTTTTAGTGATATAAAATAAAATATTTTTATAGAATTTTATAAAAAAATCAATAGAAAGCATGTGGTGATAGAGTTTAGGGATTAAATCATGAGTATCATGTTTTTCTTGTTTGTAAAGTTTTTTATGCTTCTACATAATGCAAGTTTTCATTACATAATATGAGCATATTATATAATGTGAACATGTTTTATAATGTGGTCATGTTATATAACGTGCTTGTGTTATTTATTTAAAATGCACTCTCCCTTTAGTCTCGGCATAGGCATGGATGATTCACCTAAGGGTTGGAATTCTAATTTTCCTCCTAGAGACATATTCAATAGCATTTTTAGACCTTCATGTCATCAATTTTTATTCATTTTATAAAAATATTTGATAATATTTTCACCAAAATGTTACTCTTTTTCTTAGCTTTTTAACCATTTAACATTTTTATTTTTGTAAATAAATTAATATTTAATCTTTTACTAATATATTTATGTTCCTCGTATGCATTTATTGAATTTTATTTATAAATTTTGATGTGCATGCATGTGTGTGCACACACACAAGAAAGATTATTCTACACTTAATTCTGTATACATTCAAAAAACATTTTTCAATTATTTTTACGCATGTTATGTGAAGCAACTTAGTGATATAGTTTTCAAGATGTATCCACTTCAAAAATTTATTAGAAAAAAATAATAAAAAATATATAACTTGTAGTACTTAGACTTGACTAAATTTCTACCAGGCATTTATTTTAAATATAGGGGTTGCACACCAAATGCTATGTTATATTTTAGTGATATAATTAGGAACATTTTTTGTGTACTCAATATTTTTCCCTTTTAACCTTAACCATTTTATAAAATTCTTGATTTTTTAAAACAAGATTCATAGTATTACAATTACTTATCATAACTTTAATATTTTAGTGTAAACACCTTGAATTACTCATCTGAGTTTAGGTTTAATTTATTTCATACTAGAGTGAAGAACACCTAAGATATGATAGAGAACATGAGATTTTATGTATCTGTAATGTTGAAAAATTGATGTTTTTCTCAGAAATTTGGGCCTTTTTCCTATGATTCTTTGCCTAATTTTCCTCTATTTGATGTTGTAATGTGGTCAACACATTCACATTAGGGCTTGAATCTATGAAATATTAAGACTTTATGATGTCTTGTAAAGGTGTTGTGAAGTGCTGTAACCCACTTTCACACATTTCTAGACTCTTCTTATTATAACTCACTTAAATATTCCCTTTTTATCACTTACCAAGTCTTATTTTAAAGTGTTGTAAGGATTTGTAACAAACTCTCATGCTTTTCTAGAATTTTCATCACTAATTTAACCCTTTCTTATGTTTATATGACCCCTTAATGCACTTTTCGAACCTACTTAAGTGTGTTTTTGAGAATATTCATGTTAAACAATATTAAATGCACTTTAATTCCTGAAACCCACTTAATTTGCTTAAGTGGTACTAAGTCGCCAATATGGGTGACTTAGTCCTCTTTGGCACAAAAATAAAAATTATTTCAAATTTTTGGCAGGATTTTATTCTCACCCTTGAGGTCGTCCTGCAATGTGTTATTTTTAGGAAATATTGTATAATAAAGTATAAATAAAGGTTTTTTTTATCTCATTTTATCCCCCCCCCCATTCATTCAAGTCTTCATTCACTCATTAAGGCATCATAGCATTCAAGTATTCAAGCATCTTAAGAAATTATCAAGCATCTTGAGGTAGCCATTGACATATCTTCAGACTTCTACATCAAGGGTTTGGTGAGTTTATGAAATTTACATGTTATTGGTTCATCATTCTCTTATTTATTTCATTTTATTATCAAGGGTTTGATTACCAAACTGGGGTTTGACCAAGGGAAACCCCTATACTTTAACCCTTAACCATTTTTCCCCTCTTTGCATGTGTGTTTTACATCATTTGTATATAGATATGTCAAAGAGAAAGGTGATAAAAGTGCTAAATAATTCATCAAAGTCATTAAATTCAACAAATCCCTAATTGAAACTTGGAGATCACATTTAGCCTGATTTCTTCCTAATCTAAAGCAGACAACAGTCAGGAACCGAAGTGCAGACTGATAGCTACAGTTTCCTACCTTGAATTTTATGAGATTCCTAGGTGGACTAAGTCACCATCCTTGGTGGATTAGTCCCACTGCTAGGCATAAAAAGTAATTTTTTGTATTTTTGCATACGCTTTTGGCAGAAACCTGTTTCAATAGAATTTTGGTGAAGCAGGAATAAGTCACCCAGATTGGAAGAACTGTCCCAGTCAACTCTGTAGGATTCTAGAGCCTCACCACATCACATTTCCAATTCTATATGCACCTCTCCATTTCTGTTTATTTATGTTATTATTTATTTGCATTCTTAGGTCATTTTTGCATTTCACAATGTGTTTTCAAACACTTTACATTTCTTAGGTTTTGCATTAGTAATTCATCTTCCCTTTTAGTTTAGTGCATTTAGATCATTACATTTTAGCATATTTCATCCATATTGCATTGATTTTGAGTGTAACATTACGTATTTTGGTCCATCTTTCCTCTTTTAGGTGAAAAACCCTAGAAGGGCTAGCAAGCATTTAGGTGCCAAAATTCTTTGTTATATTTTGGTGAACTTGACTTTCAAACATTTTACTTCTGATTTCAAGTGCATTCATATCCTAAGGTACCTTGCATTAAATTGCATTAGGGTTTGCATTGTTTGATTGCATCCTAGGGTTTTAAAAATTGCATTAGTGAAAAGCTCATATAACTTGGATTTTTGCATTCCATTTCATTGAAAAATAATAAAATTCTACATTTTCATACTGTACTTGCATCTAAAAATTGAAAAATCATAAAATTGTATTTAAAAATTCTAAAAAATCTCAAAAAAAATCACTATTGGGACTAATTCGCCACACTGGGAAACTCAGTCCTCCTGCACATTTTCCACTATAGTTTTTGTCATTTTTAGCACATTTTCTGCATTTCTATTTTTTGTTCCTGCATCTCTATTATAGTTTCTAGATTTTTTGTTATTAGCATTTTATTGCTCCTAGTTTACACTGCATTTGCATCTACCTTGCCTTTTGTAGCCCTTGTATGAGTGTTTGGTGCCCTATTAATAATACTCTAGTGAGAAGTTCTTACTCATGGAATCTCGCAATGGCACTTTCACTGTGGACATTGGGTTATCTTGAGCTACTACTCTTGGTATTGATAATAGTGCATTAGGCATGGATACTACCTTTATCCATCCTTTGCCTTCCAATACCATGCAAGTTGACACACAAAATGGTCACCTTCCACAAGACAAAATAGTTAACATTCATGAGGACTTAGCACATATCCAACATAACTTGTGTCTTGAAAACATTTCAACCACTGCCATTCCCACTATAATAAGCATCTATCACTTGCTTGAAAGTGATGAAGGCCTAGATGTTGTGAAAAAAATTGTCAAGATATATGAAAAGCATGTTTCTTCCACCTCTCACACATCTCAACCTACAAACACTGTGGTTAGCCAAGGAGGACCTCAAATTCCTCCTTCCATATTCGTATCCATACCTACTTACACCAATCCCCAAGTGGCAACCTTCATGCAATCCATTAGTGGTGTACCTTCTTCCTTCAGTATTCCTGCTAGTACTCATAGTTCCTTTGTGGCATTGAATTTTTTATACTCCACAACCTTCCCACATATTAATGTTCCATTCACTTTCCCTACCACCACATACACCCCCTCATCACTCTCCCTTCCACCTCCTACTACTAACTATACTAATCCCCTCATAACTCAACTTTTCCAAACTGTCTCCTCCATGCAACAACAAATATCCACCATCAATCACAATCAAAATGCACCACCTACCTATTATGTTAGCGACAATCCACTATCTTTGGAAATATTAAGAAAACTGATGCCACAAGGAATTAAGATACCTAGATTTGTGAAGTACGGAGGGAAAGGAGACCCTACTAATCATGTCAATTCTTATACCACCTTATGTAGTGATTTTTCTCTTGACGATAAACTGTTAGCTAAATTGTTTCCTAGGACTTTAAAGGATACCACCTTGGAATGGTTTTCCTCTTTACCAAATAATTCAATTCATTCATTTAATGAACTTGTTGATCTTCCTTCATAAGTCATTTCCAAGTGCACATGATTCCCAAAAAGAAAATGGTTGATTTGATGAGGTGTAAACAAAACATGGATGAAAAGGTAATTGATTTCATCTCACGATATTAGTCACTGTATGCTCAAATAGATGTCAAGGTTCCTGATTCACATCTCCAAAAGATGTTCATTGAAAACTTACAAACTCATATTCAGGATAGATTGACCATGATGAAATTTCCCTCTTTTATGCATTTATGTACAACCCTTTGTGATAGTCACAATTTGATTAGTAGTCGTGATGCAAAGTCCACTTCTAGTCATGCCAAGAAGTCTAAACATGCCAACCAAAACAACTCACAAAACTTTAGAAACCCAAAAAAAGGGTTCTTACAGTTCAATCCACCTCCTCCACAACCAAATTCACCCATTAATAACCAAGTGGTAGTTGTTAAAACAACGGTTCCCTTTACCTATGGGGACACAAAGCGATAGTTCACCCCTTTGCCTAATACCCTCCATAGCACAATGAATCAATTGATACAACAACACATGATCACTTTTCCTACAGTTAAACCACTTGATCCTACCAATCCTTTAGCCCTGACCTTTAAACCAAATTGTTATTGTCATTTTCATCACCAAAATGGACATGACACAAAATAATGTAAGAGTATCAAACACCTAGTGCAGGACCTCATTGATTCTGGTCGTCTATCCATTGTGGGTGTCAATGATTAGGGCAATAAGTCTGTTGCCCCTCCCAATCAAAATTTGCAAATTTTTACCAACCCAATGCCAAACACAATATTTCCTTTGTCAAGGCTAGTGAACCTTCAAACAACAATGTGATGAATGTTGATACAAACAATGCATAGCATGATGTTACCCATGATGATCCTATGATTGAAATGGTGGCTACAATAGATGTTATCCCTCGTAAGGGCCAACCTAACAAATCTCTTGGTATTACTTTTTCTTCTCAAGATATACTTAAAAAACTTCCCGATGGTCCTCTTTACATAGCCGGACGCATCTATGATAAGCCCACTAATGGTATATTAATAGATCTCTCCTATGGAAAGAATGTGATCATAGAAGATTTTTTCGTATTACACGATCTTTATCAAGATGATTATGATAAACCAATAGCATGGATAAAAAAACATAATGGTTTTGCATGCCCTACAATGGGATCAATAGTACTCCCATTATAGATAGGACCTAAAACATTAGATGTAACATTATCTGTCATTCCATAGTCACATCAATTTCGCCTATGGCTAGGCTATCCTTGGCTTTGCTCAATGAAATTTGTACCTTCAGTCATTCACAAATGTTTGAAGTTTCCACTTGACAATGAGATATTTATTGTACACCACAATGGCCTTAATTGGTTGTCTTCTAAAGGTAAGTTTTCCTTGGAGGCATTCTGGCCTGAGCCTATAGAACCCATAACACCTCAGAAAGACTTCTTTTTCATTTCCTATCAAAAGTTCAAAGCCAAATGAATAGTCGAATTGTCTCTTCACAACATGTCCCCATCCACTTCCGACACTCCCATCCTAGATGATACAATGCTTCAAATTGAATTCGAACTTGAACAAAAATTACAACCTCAACCTCAACCAACAACAAACACTTCACCTTCTTCATCTAAATGAACTAGAGATAATCAAGGAAACTCCGTCATGCCCCCTCGCATAAAAAAAGTTTATAAAGAAAAATAGAAAGTGATTGACCCATCTATTTCAGTTCCTTCCATTTCTCTCCTTAGGGAAGAAAAGGATCCTATGGTGGATCAACCCACTCTTACAACTACAAACCTTCAAAACAAAATCAAAAGAAACCATAGTGCTAGGGAGTGTAGGTGTCGGTGTTGTCTCCTTGCTCGTTAGTTAAATGATGAAGAAAACAAAGAAAACCACAATCCCCACTTGACAGAAGAAATGCATGACCACCCTCCTCCTCTTGACCCACCACAAGATAGTCCCATACAACCATCACAACAAGAGATACATTCTCCTTCATGGATAATCATTCATCCTCCTATTGTGATCAATGTGGATGATGATGAGGAAACATCAAAGATTAACGGCGAAATACATGATGAATTGAATACATTCTTTTCCTCATCTATGAGCTTCACTAAGATATCTCCTATCCTGAGTGATAAGCCTAGTACTTCACCTATTATGGACCTTGCTCTTGTCCCTCTCGCTAGTTGTTAACCTTTTGACCATGATTGGGAGGTGGATGGCTTGTTAGATTGTTTACTTGCATTTTCCTTACTAGCCTTTTTACTTTTGCATTTTTAATTTTCCTTTTCTTTGGTGTGATTGCATGTGTGTAATGTGATCCCCCATGATGTGTTGTTTTATATTCTCTCTCTCTTTGTGCACTTCCTTTATTTTTACCTTCATTCTTTTATATGTCATACAATGTTTTCACCTTTTATTTTGTGTTTTTCTTTTGGGGATGACGCAAAGTGTTGAGATGCCCTATGTCTCTTCCATGTTGACCCAAAAGGTCCATTTTCCTTTTCCTTTGTCTTTTCTTGTGTTTTCCTTTTGGGGATGATGCAAGGCATTGAGACCGAAATGTCTCCTTCATGTTGACCAAAAAGGATTTCCTTTTATTTTTTCCTTTTGCTTTTCCCTTTTCACCTTTTGTTTTGTGTTTTCCTTTTGGGGACAATGCAAAGCGTTGAGACGCCCTATGTCTCTTCCATGTTGACCCAAAAGGGTTCCTTTTTTCTTTTGTTTTTGCTCTCTTTGTGTCATTCTTCTAGTTCTATGTATTCAGGGAATGATGACAGTTCCAACCTTTTTCATAAAAAACATTGCAAGAATGAACATATTGACCCCAAACCCATAGATCCCTTATGTATTTAGTGTTTTTCCTTTTTGAGGGAAATCGTCTTTTCTTTCCTTTTTCCTTTTCTCTTGCAAGACACAACCTTACTTGAAAACATATGACTTGGCATAGGGGTTTTTCAAGTTGGATCTCATGTCTTTCATTTTTGTTTGTATTTTTCTTTTGCTACTTTAAAGTAATTGCTCATAGAACGGTGTGTAGCAATTCCTTTAAAGTGGGGGCATACATTGGTATTATTCATTTTGCATTTTTTTATTTTTTTATGGTTCTTAGTGCAGCCTTGTTACTTCAAAAAATGTGTTTGTCGCTTTGTGGATGACATTGGGTATAGTGTCCTTCGTAAGCATGATCCATCAGTAGCATATTACTTTCCTCTTAGTGGCTTGATGTGACACACTGCATCCCCTTAGTTGTGAATC
This sequence comes from Sequoia sempervirens, assembly GCA_007258455.2. Classification (NCBI taxonomy): domain Eukaryota; kingdom Viridiplantae; phylum Streptophyta; class Pinopsida; order Cupressales; family Cupressaceae; genus Sequoia; species Sequoia sempervirens. The sequence goes on along the minus strand of VDFB02047144.1, from coordinate 1,043,053 downwards.
TTCTATTCTTTGATTGGTCCTCTCTTGGAGACATTAGACACAATGTTCCCTAAGTTATAGACCTTGCATGAACTAAAAAAGACTCCTTTGAACATCTTTACATATTGCATTTTGTATTATATATGGCCACCTTGCATAACATAGCTTGCATGCCTATGGTTGCATCCCGTTTTTTCATGAGTTCTATGCATAGAAAGCTTTGCTTGTCTCATGAAGCACAAAACAACATTTTCCTTTGTGGCACCTTAATAAATTTATAAGGAGGTATAACTTTGGTGTGGTTGAGCAAGCCCATTCCGAGGAATGACTTTCCCCATAGCCACCTGCGTGTTTGTGAGTGCATACTAGCTGTGAGTGTATGTTTCTCACCTTTTGGGCTTTCTCACCTAGCATACAACCATGAGTTTCATCACCCCAGAGTATGCATTTACTTTTCAGACAAACAACCTAGATCTGATCCACAATGGGCTAGACAAGCGATCGAAGCTTGATTTGACTTTTTCCTTTTTCTTTTTCTCTTTTTCATCATCACTTTCATGTGTGTTCCTTTGTTCTTATGTTTAGTTTTCCATGGGATCTTCATCATGGGGGCTTGATCATCCCTCTTGATTTTTGTTGTCTCATCTTGCTAGCATAAGTATATTTGGATCCCTCTTGATATGCATGGCTACTTTAGTGTGAGTTTGAAGCAAGTTCATCCTCTCACTAAAGTGGGGACTAAATGTAATGTAGAAAAACGGATGTTTTTCTCAAACATTTAGACCTTTTTCCTATGATTCTTGGTTTAATTTTCCTTGATTTAATGTTGTAATGTGGTGAACACATTCACATTAGGGCTTGAATCTATGAATTACTAAGACTTTATGATGTCTTGTAAAGGTGTTGTGAAGTGTGGTAACCCACTTTCACACTTTTCTAAACTCTTCTTATTATAATTCACTTAAATATTCCCTTTTTATCACTTACCAAGTCTGATTTTAAAGTGTTGTAAGGATTTGTAATAAACTCACACTTTTCTAGACTTGTCATCACTAATTTAACCCTTTCTTATGTTTATATGACCCCTTAATGCACTTTTCGGCCCTACTTAAGTGTGTTTTTGAGAATATTCTTGTTAAACAATATTAAATGAAATTTAATTCCCGACACCCACTTAATTTTCTTAAGTGGGACTAAGTTGCCAATACCTGGGCGACTTAGCCCTATTTGGCACAAAAGTCAAAATTATTTTAATTTTTTGGTGGGATTTTATTCTCTCACCCTTGAGGTCAGCCTATGATGTGTTATTTTTGGGAAATATTGTATAATCAAGTATAAATAAAGGGTTTTTCTCTCAGTTTTTCCCCCCCATTCATTCAAGTCTTCATTCACTCATTAAGGCATCATAGCATTCAAGTATTCAAGCATCTTGAGGTAGCCATTGACATATCTTCAAACTTATACATCAAGGGTTTGGTAATTTTATGACATTTTTCATGTTATTGGTTGATCATTCACTTCTTTATTTCATTTTATTATCAAGGGTTTGATTACCAAACCAGGGTTTGACCAAGGCAAACCCCTATGCTCTAATCCTTAACCATTTCCCCCCTCTTTGCATGTGTGTTTTACATGATTTGTATGCATATTTGTCAAAGATAAAGGTGATAAAAGTGGTCAATAATTCATCAAAGTCATTCAAGTCAACAAAGCCCTAATTGAGGCTTAGAGATCACTTTCAGCCTAATTTCTGTCCGATCTGAAGCAGACCCCTGTCAGGAATTGAAGTGTAGACAGATAGTTACAGTTTCCTGCCCCAAACTTTTCGAGATTCCTAGGTGGACTAAGTTGCCATCCTTGGTGGATTAGTCCCACTTCTAGGCATAAAAAGTAATTTTTGTATTTCTGGATACCCTTTTGGTAGAAACCTGTTTTGGCAAAATTCTAGTGAAGCAGGACTAAGTCGCCCAAATTGGCACAAGTGTCCTAGTCAACATTTCTAGTCAACTCTACAGGATTCCAGAGCCTCTCCACATCACATTACCACTTCTAGGTGTGCCTCTCCATTTCTGTTATTGTTTATTTGCATTTTTAGGTCATTTATGCATATCATAATGTGTTTTGAAACACTTTACATTTCTTAGGTTTTGCATTGGTAATTCATATTCATTTTCAGTTTAGTGCATTTAGATCATTACATTTTAGCATGTATTTCATCCATATTGTATTTCTTTTGAGTGTAACATTACGTATTTTGGCACATCTTTCCCCTTTTAGGTGAAAAACCCTAGAAGGGCTAGAAAGAATTTAGGTGCCAAAATTCTTTGTTACAGTATCCTTATATGTATCCTTTCATTTTAGTATTACTTTAATATACATACTATGTATACTTTAGCATATTTTCTCTCCTATTTCCTCAATCCCATAAAATCAGGGATAAAATGTAGAGTAAAAATTTGCTAGGTACCTCTAACGAAAGTAGAGGAATAGTGGAGAGAGGGTCATTAGAATATTTTACATGCCCAAGGAATTATAAATATAAAATGATGTTATCATGATTGATGTTATTTATATGGTCCAATTCCTTAATGGAAGGAAGAGGACTTCATGAGAAGAATACAACTACGGTACAAAATGATATAGTTGGGGTAAGTTGTAGAAGGATCAAGGATAGAGTAATAATCATAAGGAAAATGAGCCTCATTGACGCTTGGAGAGGACTCACTAAGGGCCCACTGAAACAAAAATCATGAATAGAAGCCCATGATCCTTTTAGTGAGAGCATCATTATGTGCACAATGTACATAGAAATTTGAATTTACATTATAGGAATTCATGCAAAAAAAAATATTGCATTTAAATTAGGATTTTCTATACGAGTATGTGCAGGATCATGATGGGCCAAAAAGTGGCAATATGATGGGTATTTGTAGGGTATGTGGTTGGCAACTTTTTTTTTACCCAAAATTGATGAAATGAAAAGGGTTTTTAAAGGAGATTCTTAGATTTCCACCAATATAATTATGCTTTACTTTGAATTTAATAAATAATTATTATTCATTTTCTATTTGAATTATGACTAAAGTGTTGATTGATAGGCTGATTGAAAAAAATCTATAGCTTTCAAATGGTATCACATTTTTTTAATCCAAAATATGCTTCACATACTATAGGATTAAAAAAATAAAAATTGAATTTCATGAAGTTTTGACCAAGTTAAGGTGGTCCATTATCTGAGTTTTTTTATATTTTTTAAAAGTTGTAATAAAAAAATCATAATTAATTATTTACTTGGAAAAAGATTACAAAAAAATATTTATCACATCCGGAAATGAGTCCTCTACTTATGTCTAATTTTTTTTTTTTTTAAATTATCATTTTATTGTTGTTAGGGTGGTCATACAAACACCCACTTCTTATTTTTTCTTTGAAATTGAAGTACTATTGCATTGAAATTTAAAATTTTCATGAAATAGATTTTTATTTATTTTTAAATAAACCTAGTAGTTTAGAAACTACATTCAAATTGCTATAGATTCTATTCTTACATATTTTTGAAATAATATAGATAACTTATTCAATTTTTTATGTCAAGTTTCCTAACTCTGATTTTTCTAAATTTTTTGCCACTTAAGGGCCTATTTTTTCCATGATGATCCTGCACATACCCATACCATAAAAATTTCTTAGGCTTAGATATTTAGAATACCAAATGGGAAAGGAAGCCGCATATTTTAAATTCTTAAATAGAGCATTGCGGTAAAATTTGAAGGTTAAAGAAAGAAGAAAAGGAGGTGAAGACTTGTGAAAGGGTATCATGGGATAGAGGGAAAAAACTATCATCGATAAAAGTGGGAGAAACTTTTTTTTGGTTAAAAACTCTTGATGGTAGGATCTAAGGAAGTGGAAGAACATGGGGTGATGAGTTAGATGGTTCAAAAGGGTAGCAAGGGGAAATTATTATTAGTGTGTAATGCCAAAAATTGCACCTTGTATAATTTTGCATTCCATAACCTCCCTTTTAGCCTAATAAAAGTCAATAATGCAATTACCCCTTTCACATAACTTTAATCTCATCCTTGAACCATTTATTTTCAGTCTTCAAGTGAATTTTTGTCAAGGATGCTAGTACAACGTGTAGATGTCTGCACACCATACAAACATCCTAAAAAGATTAATTATTCTATGGCTATTGGGATGTTACACTTTTTCCTACCCGTGAAGTGCAATGCCTCTATGGTTGTAGATGCACCAAAAAATTCCTTCTTGCATGTATTTTCTTCATTCAAGCTCTCATTCTCTCATTCCTTCAACTCATTCTTGCATTATTTCAATCTATCTTTCATTCTAGATCACACACCCTCATTCTCATTCTCTTCTACACCATATTTTTAATATCTCTCACATTTTGGCTTCTATATCAATATTTTGATCTTATTGGCATGTTTGGAGTGTTACATACTCTCCTTCCACATCAATAGCTTGCTTAAGGGAGCACAAAAATACTCTCTTTTATTTGCATTATCATATTTTTTAAGTAGCATATTGTATTTTAAATTGTCTATTGTATTTTCATTTTACTTCTTCATCTATTGTCTTTTCTATCTATCTATCTAGTTGTTCATGGAGGTGGAAACACCAAAATGGGGGTTTGACTAAGGCAAGCCCCAAAACAGCCCCAATATTTTTCTTTGTTTTTGTGTGTGCAAATTGTTGATTTGGGGCATTTTGGGAGGCTTTGTAGCATTGGACCTCTTGTTTGTTTGTTCTTCTCTTTTCTATTTCATCATTTCATTTCATTCAGTTTAATCTACGGATGTTAGTTATTTTTATGTTATTTTTTTCATTTTCATTATTCTGTTAGTTGAGTAAAATTCTAGATTTAAGTCTTTGAGTAGTAAGTAGAATCTTTGTGTTTTTGTTAGCAAGTTCTATTCGTATACTATACGAGACTATAGTGTGCCGCTCTTTCGGTCTCTAAAGTCCTTATTCTAAATTTTTTCCTAAAACATAAAATATATTCAAAAATTTGTGTTTCTCCACCCTTGTCACTTGAGCTTTTCCCTTGATGTAGTAGAGGAACACTCTCTCTTTGAGGGGGTAGAGGGGTGTCATTTTTCCTCTACTACATTTTGTTGAACTTGACGTGAACCTATTCTTATCTTTATCTTTTTGTTAAAAACATTTCTTCTCTCTTGTTAGGACATGTATTAGATAGAGTTTTGTGATGATTTTTATGAGCTTCATGACCCAATCCACTACCTATGACACGTGGTTAGGAGAATTTATTAGCATCTAGATATGGGGTCTAGAAGATAGTTCAATCCTCCTCGCCAAGGTCTTGAGTTTAAGGAATTCTCTACAAGACTTTCATCTAGTTTTTTCCCTCCTTTTGTTTACACTCATTTGTGAGTTGAAGTTCAAGTGCAATATCCACCAACCAATCCTTCTAACTCTTCCCATCCCATAGCTAATGAATCTACTCTTATGGTTCCTACTAAGCAGATCCATTCTTTGGAAGTGACACTTGGAGAGTTTGAATATTTTTTAATAAAAGAAAACACATACTCTTAAGTCATTCCTCTCCTTAATGGTCTAAGAAATTTACTTATTTTAGATCATAGAGGCCTGGAGTTACTTTGAGGGATTGCAAATATAGTGGAAACCCATGTCCCCTTGTACACTTCTATCTTGGGTAACCCTTAATATGTTCAATCAGAAATCACTAGCCAATAGTTGTTTGTTATGATGCCATGGGTGTTTGTGTATATGGTTGAAACAAGTCCTTTTATTCCCTCTATCTCTACTATTGATAATATCAACATAGTGCCCTTGGATGGTTCAAGAATTAGAGTGAATCGAGTCCCTTTAGGATTCAAAATTCTTACATCGAGAACCCAAACCTCTAGAACCTTAACTAGTCAAGCTTCGTCAAATGATCTCATCCTTAATGCTCTATTACAAAACATGGTGATAGTGATTTTGCTAAATTTTCCTTCTCTCTTGGTATTTTTCCCTTGTTGTAAGCTTCAAAATGAGTCTTTCCTTGTTAGGATTTGGTATAAATATATTTTTTGTCTTTATTTAGGTCTAAAAACCCTAAAACCCTAGCTTTAAGCAACATTGCAGTCACTTTTGTTATATTTTTTGTTAACCCCTTATAGCCCATTGTTGGTTCCTTTAGTTATAATTCTGAGTATCGTATTTGTATGTTTACTGACCCTTTTTACCTAAGGTTATTGCTTAAACCCATGAGCATAATAATTTAAAAAGTCCTAATTCTTATGTCTTCACCTTTAATAAAGTTGGCCCCTTCTACATCCTAGTTGCTTTAAGTTGTTCTTAACGAACGTGCACAATAATTCCTTAATTTTTCTGTGTTTGTTCCCCCACCTCCGATTAGCAGAGAGAAAGCTCCTTGCCCAGGAGATTATTTTACATTTCTCCTTGTGGACCCCACCACCCATGAGACAAATAGGTTGGTCCCGAAGAGCAGGTTAGCCTATTCGAGAAAGCAGAGTGAGAACTCTAGGTCCCATCCAAGAAATGGTTCACAAGAAGACGTAGAGAATGTTATTCTCTATCCTAAGGGTTGATTGAGAATATGGCACATCTGTCAACTATCTAAACTATCTACCCATTGGTCATGGAGCCCTAGATAGTTCAACCCTACCCAGGAAACTAATCTACCGTAACCGGATAACTCAACTGGAACAACAACTGGAATGCAACTACATTTCATTTGAAGGTCAACTATCCTTCAACTAGTTTGTTCAAGCCTTCATTGGGAAGTAAGGTGGTACCCCCAATCAAGGTAAGGCCCAACCTCCCTTTTAGAATCAGTGGGGCCTAATGCATCAACTAGAATTGATCTCCTCTGGTAGTTCGTTTATCTTTCTACTCCTCCTCTCGGTTACCTAGCTCAAGGGAAGGTGGGGCCATTAGGGAACAATAGTAGTTAACTCTAGTTCATGCCTCCTAAGAAAATTAGGGAGTGTTAGAAGGCAACAAGGATAAAACAAAGTAGGGAGGAAGGAACCTTATCTGTCTCAGCCAATCCACACTAGGGGTGATAAAGGATAGCGGTTCAGGACGATAGAGAATAACAATAGATTCCTGATAGAGAATAATGGCGGTTAGGGCCTAGACTATCTACTCCCTCACTGAAAAATCAATATCCAATATCTGAGAGCAAGAAAATATCCTTCCTTGTTAGGATGGAAACCCAACATACTTCCACCCCACCCAACTTAACATCTCTACTATAACCTTGCCTTCACTCCATTCAGATGAGGTCTCCCCTCACCTAAGGATGGAATGTCTCTAATGTAATCTCACCTTCACTTCATTTAGATGAGGTCTCCCCTCACCTAAGGATGGATTCTAATCGATAGCTCGAGAATTAACTATTTCAATTGGGGGGTGGGTGAGAGATATTTCCCTCCCAATGAATTGCAGTAGGGAACGAGGAGCTACTGGGGATGAGGGATGGCTCAACCCTAGGGGGGATGATAAAGAAAAAAGATAGTGCACCCCTGCATGCATGGTTATTGATTTAAAGTTGGTTGTGGTTATTCATTTGAAGCTGGTTGTCAATCTTCAAACTCAACTACTCTCTTGGATGGTTCTCATATCCTTCTTCACTCAGATGGGGGGCCATAGCTTCCAATGAAATCTAGCTCTGGGGGTGAGCTTCTACATCCATCCTTCATTGCTCCTTCCTTCACCTTGGAAAAGAACATCCCCAAATTATTTCTCATGCAACTAATCTATTGAGAAATCCCATGTTACGTATATAATCTGGTGTTGACTATTTACACAACATGCTCTAGTTGGTGTTGGTCCCTCAGTAATTAGTTAGGTCTTGAGGGTTTTCCTAGAACCCTTGGGTGAATGACCCTGGTAACTTTGGTTCATTAGGAAAGAAAGAATGTTATGCCAACAAAGGAGATGGTGAGATTGGGAATGAAGGAAAATAGATTATTGTGAAATGAGGAGGATAAACAACTATGGGTGGGAGGCATGTTACATATATAATCAGTGATTACCATTGTTGGCCTAACTAAAGATATCACTAATTCCTTCAATCTAATGGACTTATGACCGATAGCAGTGAGAAAGCAGCTATTCCCAAGGCCCCTACTATTCACCAGCAGGGGTTGGCATGTTACACATAGAATTTGGCATACCCTTACCCCCCGCCAAACTTTTCCATACTATTATAAAGTGGGGTCCGTCAACTATATACTCTAGTTCTCCATGATCCCCCTACATGCAACCTCTCCTTCCCAATCATGATAGATAGATAGATAGATAGATAGTAGGGGGCCCTATCCTCTATAGTGGGGGGGCATGTTATGTATAGAATATAGTTGGTCAAATATTGGGTGGGAGGACATATTCTAGTGGAGGTATCTCAAATTATAGGTTCAGTCGATTCAATGCCTATTGTATTGGATTTGTGGTGTTGGTCCCACCATACTGGTAAGAATAAAACTAATTTTGTGAGGGACCTAGCCACCTTGCAACAAAATGAGTTTGATTCCAGCTATACGAAAGTAACCTCACACAAAGGCAAGTTGATTGATAGATCACCAGAATGAAAACATGCTTATGAAGATGCTCAAACCATGCACCTTGTTCTCAGTTTAGGAAGTAAAAAACTAAGTTCTAGAGAGAGATTTGAGTTATACAAGATTATCAATCACCCATACATCTACATTTCCATATTTCATGATGAGTCTTTGTAGTCAAATTTGTAATTCTATCCCTTTTAGAAAGTTTTCTTTAGTAGGTTGTCTCATAATGTTAATCAATTCCATGATGGAACCAATTATAGAGAAATCCGCAATGGAACCAAAATATCCATCTCCTTCGAATGCCGACCCCAATCCAATAGATTCTGAGTCCTGTCCAGAAGCTTCCCCAAAGCAAAAGCGAAATACTATGTGTATAGGAAATGGGAATATGAGTCCGAGAATATTATTAATGCTATCGCATAGGGAGAAGGGTGAGCAGGTCGGGGTTACGCCAAAGGAGATCTTGAGCCGTGTAATGGAATTGTTTGAATGCTAATGAGTGGAGATAGGAGAAGAGCCCCATAGGAATGGTGGGGCACACTATCATGTGGGGATCCTTAATACGACAACAACATGGTATAATGCATTAAGGCTTCTTTGTGATTCTTTTGCACAGTTTGGGGGAGGTTCAGTGAATGTGTCATTTCACAAGTGCTTTGATACAGTATTGTGGTACATTAGAAAAGGGAAAATTGTTCTCAGCTAGGATTTTTTTAGGGGGATTATTTCAAAAGTTTTGGAGCATGACGTGGATTTCCATTTCAAATCTAGCCATAGCAGGGGGTCCTATCAAAAATGGAAGAATTATACGAACTATTGGCATCAAAAGAGACCTAGGAGGAAGTCATAAGGGATCCCCATCTACAGAAGGCATTATTCACTTGCTATCAAAGTACGAAAAAAGCTATTTAAGGATATCTAGCTGAGTAAGTCGTCGATCCTCGATAGGTTGTAGGTCTGTCAATATTTGGTAGAAACTTCAAGAGGGGCTGAGCCTTATACGAAGGATGACCCAATATATCCTATCCTATTATGGCTCAAGGAAGAGTTGAGTAGATACCACAAGTTAGTGGGTAGCTCACACTTATTTTTTACAGGTGGTGGGAAGGACTCTAGGATTGAAAACCTGATCTCTATGTTGGGCTGGTTCTGTCAACTCTATAGTAAATGTGGGACATCCCCTATATTTTGGGGTGTCTCGACGTCGGCCAATTTCTATGAAATAGATATACATGAGATGAATTTTGCAGAGCATAGTAGGTTTCCCCTCTTACGTCTATTGGAGGGGACCCTGATGCATCTCGCAATGGGAGAATGCAACATCTACCTCAAGAGGAATATCCCAAAAATAGTGATAGGAGATAGCAAGGAGGTCATGTCAGAGCATACGGGGAGGTTTATAGAGTTCGTGGATGCCCCTTGAGGTATACTTTGTAAAGAGCGTGTTGTAGTGACCTTGAAAGCAATCACAGAGGTGTATTCCTTAGAAATAATAAAATTGACATAAGCATGTGACACGAGACAGAGTTGTTGAGCGAAAAAGCGGTAGCAGCTATGACAATGGCCTATATGTTTTCCTCCAAAGATTCCTTAGCCTTAGATAGTGATAGTGACCCCCTCCATCCAAAGAGTGGAGTTTGCCTTGGAATAATAGGTATCCCAAAGAGGTGGCATAGACCATATTTGAAGTATGGTCCATATGTAGAGGAAAAACCCTATAGATATGGCTCGAAGGAAAATTTCAAATCCTTGGCAATTGGACGAAGACTAATGGGCCCAATTCCACCTATAAAAATGGTATCTATCATGGAGAGGGACCCCGAGGTAGATGTAGAAATCGAGAGAGTCACCCATCTCGTGGTGAACAAGAAAGAAGATAGAGAGCCCCCAAACCAAGTGAAGATCACAGTGATGCCCCCAACCAATTACCATACTTGGAGTCTATATCTACCCATACATGTCCAACCTCTTTTCTGAGATTTATCGATCCTTGTAGTCTCATGCTGGTGGGTCCCACAAATAATTCTTTGATATATATCCATAAGGGGTCTTCCTTGATATATTTGGTTCCTCAATTTGTTTCCCCATGAGATCCAAAAGTTAAAGCCTAGTGTGAGAAGAATGGAATGGTATTGCACTATGAGAGGCTATACTTCTCTGATGATAATGATGCATATCCTAGGAAATGATGGAAGGTGTAGCGAACGCCAATTCCAATCTATGGTCCACCCCAAAAAAGTGTTACAAAGGCCTTTGAAGTCAATTCTTAGGTGCATATGGAGTGACTATTGGAGACATTCGAGAAAGACCCGATAGAGGAACGAGAGGGTTTAGCATACGAATACTGCTATAGCTATAGCTCTTCTGGGTGGGGCATTGAGTGACCAATAGTTAGAGCCCCTCACCCCTCGAGACTAACCCTATCTATTGAGTTGAGATAAAATTCCCTCTCTCTCCATCTATCTATATAGGGGGTCTAATAGATTGGAGTAGCTGAGCCCACTTCCCTACTCAAGGGGAAGCCCGATTCCAAGTAGGTGAAATACAATAGGACCCCTCTCATATGGGTTGGGTTTGAAGGGGAATCAATATATGTATTCATCTGAGGGGTGGGCATAACACCTTGCCCCTATAGGCCCATGCTTACCTAGTTGTTAAAGGATGGGCTCGTCATTGCTAGGGCACAAGTAACAACCGACATGTGGAATATTGCATTTTTTCTTGTAGTTGGGTGATGGCAGAGCATCAATCGATGGGGATGGCCAATAAAGAAAGAAAGGAGGGCATGGGTAGGTGACCAATACACCATAGGGGAAGGAACCCCCCACCAGCTAGGGTTCCTTACCTGAAGGCCCCCATCTCGGGCCCTTTAGTGGGCCAAGTTCCCCAACCACCCACTTTCCACCCTTAACCTTGGCCCAGAGGGGAGGGATCCCCGGGAGCCCAACCTAGAGGAAAAATATGGGCCTTCCATCCAATTAGAAAGAATGGTTGGTCCTGCCTTCCCACCTAAGGCCAATAGGGCGATGGGGTTGTACATCCATCCATCCAACTCTGGTCCTTTCTTCCCACCAA
>VDFB02047144.1:1005816-1031320 GCA_007258455.2 Sequoia sempervirens | reverse complement strand
AAATCCCAAATGGACAAAAGGTCACGATGGCTTCCTTATATCTAGAACCAGATCAATTCATTTGGTATCGCTGGCTTTGCACTCATTGAAGTAAAAAGGGGCTCACCATCTCATGGTCAATTTTTATAGAGGAACTCCAAGCACAATATAGCAATAGCGTCATAGACAACTTCTTCAGCCAGCTAGCTAAACTTCAACAAACAGGATCAGTTAAGGATTATATTCAACAATTCCAAAATCTATCCTTAAGGGTGGATACAATTACAGAGGAAAACTTGAATGACTTATTCTTGGGTGGTCTCAAGGATCACATTCAACATGAGGTATGCATGTTTATCCCTAGTTCCATAAATGAGTCTTTTATCTTAGCACGCAGGGTAGAGGAGAAATATTTGATTCCTAAGAAGCAAGGGGCTAATGTGACAAGAGAGAAAGGATATTCAACACAACCTACTAAGTTGACTCCACAACAAATTGAGGATAAAAGAGAAAAAGGCTTGTGTTTCAATTGTGATAGCAAATACAGTCGAGGGCATAAATGTAGTGAAAAGAAATTTTTTTATATTGAAGGTCCCAATGAGGAAGAAGAGGAGGAACCCATACTAGAAGATAAAGGAGTCAAATGAGGAATCACATATTCTCAACCAATTTCGGCCATGCACTCTCGTAAGCCAAAGGTTCCACAAACTCTCAAGGTGGTGGGGTTCCTAAAGAAGCGCATAGTAATGCTGTTGATCGACTCATGTAGTACCTATAATTTCATCAACAAAAAGCTAGCTACTCGTCTAAATTGTTTTATATATACAACTCCAGAGTTTCAGGTTTTGATTGCATATGGTGGTACAGTTAGTTGTTTAGGGAAGTTTCATAGCATTAAATTATCCATGGGAGATTATCAACTTGATACCCCAATGTATGCTATATCCATGGGTGCAACAGATATTGTTTTGGGAGTACAATGGCTTACTACATTAGGAACAATTGAGATGAACTTCCAAGAACTATTCATGAGATTTCAATCAGAAGGAAGGCTAGTAGAGCTAAGGGGGTTGAAGGAAAAATCTCCACAAATGGTAAGCTCTCATCAAATGCAAAAGTTGCTTAAGAAAGGAGTGGATGGATTTGTGGCCCAACTATGTTCATTAGAAGTATCTCAATCTATTACTCCTACTCATCCAGATTTGCAAGCTATAATTGATCGTCACTCAGTTGTTCTTGGAGATATGCCTAAAGGACTTCCTCCTAAGAGGGATCATGATCATGCCATACAGTTAGTCCCAGGGAGCCAGCCACCGAACATCAGGCCTTACATGTATCCACACATACAAAAGAGTGAGATAGAAAAAATTGTTGAAGAGATGCTAGAGGCAGGAATCATTAGGCATAGCCAAAGTGCTTACTCCTCGCCGGTGGTGATGGTACGTAAGAAGGATGATACTTGGCACATGTGTCCAGATTATAGAGTGCTCAACATGTACACCATTAAAGATAAGTTTCCAATTCCAATCATTGATGATTTGCTAGATGAATTAAATGGAGCTATGTTTTTTACCAAGTTAGATCTTAGATCTGGTTATCACCAAATTCGGATTAAGGAGAAGGATATTTGTAAGACAACATTTTGGACTCATGAGGGTCATTATGACCTTTCATTTGGCTTACCAATGCACCATCTACATTCCAAAGTTTGATGAATTCCCATTTTAAGAAGTTCTTGAGAAAGTTTGTGTTAGTATTCTTTTGATGATATATTGATTTATAGCAAGACTTGGGAAGAACATTTGCAACATGTGGACCAAGCATTACAAATAATTGAAGATCATAAACTCTATGCTAAGCCATCCAAGTGTGCTTTTGGTCTTACAGAGGTGGAGTATTTGGGACACATAGTTTCACATGAAGGAGTAAAGGTGGACCCTAACAAAATTAAGGCTATCATGGAATGGCCTATTCCAAAACCATTAAGAAACTGAGAGGATTCTTGGGATTGACAGGTACTATAGAAGATTTGAAGAATTATGGTAGTATAGCAGCACCTCTCACCCACCTCTATTGAAGAAGGATTCTTTTCATTGGAACCAGTCCCACCAATACAAGATTTGAGAGATTGAAGGAGGCTATGTACAACTCCAGTACTTGCCACTCCTGACTTCACCAAGGAATTCATTATGGAATGTGATGCTTCTGGAAATGGGATAGGAGTAGTGCTTATGCAAGAAGGTCGACCAATTGCTTTTGAGAGTCATCAATTAAAAGGTAAGAATCTACTCAAACCTATTTATGAGAAGGAAATGCTAGCAATACTCCATGCAGTGAAACAATGGCGGCCTTATCTATTGGGTAGACATTTCAAGGTTAAGACAGATCATGATATCCTAAAATATTTTTTGGAACAACGACTATCTTCTAAAGAGCACCAAAAATGGGTCACTAAGATGTTAGGATATGACTTTGGGATTGTATATAAGAAAGGAAAAGAAAATATTGTCGCAGATGCATTGTCAAGGAAGGATGAGAAAGATTAAGCCTTATTGTGTGCCCTTTCAATATTACAAGCAAATTGGGTGGAGGAAGCCAAAGCAGAGTGGCAAAATGATGTTGTGACAAGTAATCTCATCGAGCAATTAAAAAGTGATCCTAGTAGTTTAGATAAGTTTTGTTGGAAGGAGATACTCTTTGGTATAAAGAGCGCTTTGTATCAAGTAAGAATTCCAACCTTAAAATCAAGATTCTCACAGCGTTGCATGAGTCTCCAGTGGGTGGTCATTTAGGATTTTTGAAGACATATCATCGAGTCAAGCAAGATTTCTTTTGGGAAGGGCTAAAGGGTGATGTTCAAAAATTTGTGGCTGAATGTTTGGTGTGTCAAAGGCACAAAGGGGAGACAATTAAGACACCAGGTCTCTTGCAACCCTTATCTATTCCTAGCCAACATTGGGAAGAGATATCCATGGACTTCATCACAGGGCTTCCCAAATCTAAAGGTCATAATGTCATCATGGTGGTGGTTGATCGGCTCACTAAATATGCACATTTCATTGCATTAGCACATCCTTTTACAGCAAGTGCAGTGGCTAAAGTTTTTGGAGAATATCCAAAAGCTACATGGTACACCTAAAGTTATTGTTAGTGATCATGATCTTATCTTCACTAGTCACTTTTGGAAAGATTTATTCTCATGTTTGGGTACTCAATTGGCTCTTAGCTCTTCATACCACCCTCAATCAGATGGGAAAACAGAGGTTGTTAATAACTGTTTGGAAGGATATCTACGTTGTTTCACTTCAGAGAAATAGTCCCAGTGGGTAGATTGGCTACCACTTGCATAATGGTGGTATAACACTTCTTTTCATAGCTCATCAAAAATGTCTCCATTTTTGGCACTTTATGGATATCATCCTCCTTCCATCACATCATCAATTAAGGTGTCCCCAAGAGTTCAGGCAGTAGAAGACCACTTGCTTCATCAACAACAAGTACTTTCAGGACTCAAGGAGAATTTAGCCATGGCACAAAATTGAATGAAACAACAGGTAGACCAACATCGTAGTGAAAGAAGTTTTGAAGTTGGGGATTGGGTCTTCTTGTGATTGTAGCCTTATAAGCAAATCTCACTAAAGCAGCAAAGAAAGAATAATAAGTTGTCACCAAAGTATTATGGTCCATACCAAATCATGTAGAAGATTGGTAGTGTTGCCTACAAGCTTGAGTTGCCACCTACAACAAAGATACATCCAGTTTTTCATGTTTCCTGTTTGAAGAAGGTAATTGGGCATAATATTCCCACTCAAACAACACTTCCTGAGCTAGATGAAGAAGGGAGAATCATTTTGGAACCAGAGTGCATTCGTCAAACACGCACAAAGAAGCTGAGGAATAGAACTATCACTGAGTATCTCATCCAATGGAAGAATTTACCAGTTGAAGATGCCACATGGGAAGACAAGGAGTTCATTCAAAAGTTTCCAAACTTGATTAGCATTGAGGACAATGCTTCTTTGAAGAAGGGGGGCATGCTATGCCCTTAATATTATTGTACATCGAAAGTTATGAATAGTCGGCTTGTGGCTATCTTAACTCTCTATTAAGTCATATTATCATTAGTATATTGTTATTTAGTTGTTTAGGTCGGCCTAAGTCTTATATAGGTGTGTCTAAGTTGGCCTAGGTGATATCCTTGGCATAAATAGGTATATATAGGAGGTTGTGAGTCTTATTTCATCATCAAGTTGTGAAGTGTGTTCTCATTAGAGATATTTGGAGGTTTTCCCCCTCGAAGTGGCTTGTTATTCTCAGTTATTATCAAGTATTTTCAGTATATTTCATATCATATTCTTCTATTGTGCAAGTTATTTCATAACATCTGGGGCTCGAACATCTAGAATGTTAGTTGCGGTTTTCGGCTGAATAGCTGCTAGAAATACATTGAACATTCTGACAAAATTCTTCCAAATGGTTGGTGACAATAGGAGCGAAGAGATCTTGCTAAGGCCTAATTTTTCCAAGAGCACCAAAATTCCAAATGACAGTAATAAGGCCTTAATCCAAATCCCCATCTTTCGTATCACTAGCAGAAGTTGGGGGGAGCAGGGGGAAGGTGGTTGAGGGCAAGGATAACCATTTTCCCCTTGCATTCTTTCTCTCGAGTCTCTATTCCCCACTTTGGCCAAATACCAATTCATAGAAGAGTAAGGAGTATTATTAATTGGTGATATTTATCTAACAAATATTGACAAATAGCAAGGATTTTTGGCATGATTACACCCTTCTTCTTTCTCCCTCTGTGTTTGGTGAATATTCTATAAAAAATCATGGGTGTTTTGTGCTTTTATTCTGATGGAAAAATCATTCATGCTAGGATGTATTGGTTGTCAATTTTAGAACTGAGTATAAACTCTCCCCAACTCACTTAGAAACCTTGTTTTTCAATGAAGATAATTGACAAGGATCATCATGCTCAAACGATGAGCTTTCGAGAGTCCTACAAGTTGTGTTTGGGGTGGTCCAGGCCCTGAACAATTCATAGAATTCTTTTTGATACAATAGGCATTGAACTGACTGAACCTAGAATGGCATCTACCTCCATTGAACCTAGACTGCCAAATTATATACGTAACATGGTTCAAAATTCTTAGCGGAATAATGTCAGAAATTTTCTAAAGGGCTAGCAGGTTTATTTTCTACTTTAAGCCATAAATCACTTTATTATTTGAAGAAACAAACAAAGAATTGTAATATGACCTTTCAAAATATCTCATCCCCATATCTATTTACACGTCTGAGAATTTGTACTAAATATTCATTCTATTCCAAACATACTATTTTTAATTTTGAAGTGACAAAATCTGACTTCTCCACCTAGGCTCTTCCCGAAAACCATCCATCCTTCCCACCAACCTTCAAATAGGAGGGATGAATGGTTGGATGAGTGGTTAGATGGATGGATGGTTGGAAGGGGCCTTCAGGTAAGGAATCCGTTAACCTGGGGGTTCTTCACCCTATAGCCCAGCCAATACCGACTGATGCATGGATGGTCAAATGGAAAGATCGGTGGAAGGGTGCCCCTTTTGATCGAGAACCTCTCAGGAGGTTCCCTCTCTATTAGGATAGGCCAACCAACAACCCCACCCATTACCTAGGGGTGGATCGATGGTTGGGTGGATGGAGGGATGGAGGGAAGGGGCCTTCGGGTAAGGAACCCCTTACCACAGGGGTTCCTCACCCTACAACCTGGCCAAAAGGGCTGATGGATTCATGGTCAGAAGGTAGGAGGGATGGATGGTTAGATGAGTGGTCAGATGGATGGATGGTTGGTGGGTTGGTCATAATGGCTTATCTTTTGCGGTAAATATAGTTTAGTTATTAGAGATAAGTTATGAGTTATGAGTTGTTCACAACTCTCTTTATGAGTTCTAAGTTGTTCACAACTAAACTAATCTTGTCTGGGGCCTCACCCTAACCTGTCATCTTGTCTTTTCTTGTCTTGGGGGCCCCACTATCTTCCCCATCTGAGTGGGTCTCTAAAATAAGCCCCTTAATTTTCTCTCTTGATTTTCAATATCAATTACAATGCACATGCACCCGTTAAGGTTAGCTCCAAACCAAAATGATGCGGAAAGGAACTCTAACCAAGAATGCACCCTAAAACCACTTAAGGAAGAGGGGAGGCATATGGTCAGAGGATCCCTAGGATCTAATAACTCAACAACTATAGGGTGATTACAACTGGAAGTACAAAATAAACTCAACGCCAAGAATGTGCACACAAGATCCCTTTGAAGGTGAGGTGCTAACAGATGGCAGAGTAAGTATTACAAAACTAAAAG
Source organism: Sequoia sempervirens (assembly GCA_007258455.2). NCBI lineage: Eukaryota > Viridiplantae > Streptophyta > Pinopsida > Cupressales > Cupressaceae > Sequoia > Sequoia sempervirens. The sequence continues at coordinate 1,024,994 of VDFB02047144.1, read as the reverse complement.
AACTTAGGAGGTGAACCAGCCATAAAGATTTTCACTCAACCACTTAAACAGTGGGGGGAATACTACAAACAATTCAACTAATTCATCCGTTGCGGCGGGCATCCACTTGAGAGTGGGAATTCTCGACTTAATAGTGGGTGGTAAATGAAATTAAACAAATGAGATTACTCCACATTGGTGGTAAACCATCTAGGGGTTATAATATTTGCATCAATTAGTCACAAGTAAATGTAGTAATAAAATGGTTGGATTAGTACTACTAATTTACAACCTTACAATTAAAGAAAAACTGCAAATTACGAGTGTTACAATGATAGAATGATTGCAAATATATAAAGGATGATTCTTTCAAGTTATAAACCTCTTGAAGACTGAAATTGAAGCCAAAAACTGAACTTATAGCAATCTAATTTTAAAAACCAGCAAACTAAAATTGTTCAACCAACAATTGTAAACTAATAAAATTCTTATAACTTCTTCAGTATACCCTCCAAATTTCCGGTATTGGCATGGTGTGATGGTTTATTGGTGGCATTGTTGTTCTTGCCACCAAGGTTCAAACCCCGTTGGGGTGGTATTGTTGAATGGTTGTATCCGGTTCATAGCTCCAGTCAAAAGCGTTTACCCCTTGAATAAAAAAGTATACCTCCAAATTGAATGAAATAAATTATTGAAGCTCTTGTGAAGGTTGGTGCCCAAATTTCTACATTGAAATTGCATCAAAACTCAACCATTTATTTTTGCACGAAGTCCAATACCTCCTGAAATGGTATGACCTCCTTGCTGGTGTGATTTTGGCAAGATAAAAAATAAATACTTTGAAATAAATTTTGATCTTCTATGGGAAGGGGTGTCCATGTACTAGGAATCCATATCTTCAATAACTAGAAGCACATTAATATCGTACAAAGAGTTGTTAATGAAAATCACCTTCAACCATGAATGAACTAGCAAGCTCAAAAACTAAAAAATACTTCAAATTCTCCAACAATGAAACTCAATGTGCACTTCTGAATGAAGCACACTCTCAATCCACCATCTAGGGAACCATAGTTTCAAGCCCAAAGAATGGAGACAAATTGCTAAGCTTTCCCTTAGCTAAGTTCTGGATTCAAACTAGCAACATTTCATTATAATTTTCCAAAGATAATCAACTCTTCAAACAACAACAATATATAAGTTTCAATTGGCAAATGGAACACTTCAAATTCCAAGAATTCGAATCACTTCAACTTCCAAGAGGGATGCCACCTTTAAGCATTTACTTTTTGAAATAATAAAACATTATTCAACTTTCCTTTTTGGTGTCCATTTCCAAATTGCAACAATAAAGTATTTATTTAAATCATTAAATGCTCAACATGACCCCTTAATGACCCCTCTTTAAAACAACATGAAGTTATTAAGCCTAGGCATGGGGTACAACTAAAAAACATGAAATTGACTAAGTATAAAAACTCAGTCCATAGAGATAACCAAAACCAATGCCAATATTGAAATTAATGGATAGCAAGATTACTTGAGTTGAAATGTTGATGATACCAATGCCAAAATTAGACTTACTAAAAATAGCCAACTATTATAAATAGTAAGTTCACATCAAAACAATAGAAATCCAAACTGAACACTGGACTGCAAAGGATTGAATTGCTGCTAGACAGATATTGCCAAAAGATAGACTTGCTAAAAATAGCAAATTGTTATAAATAGTAAGTCTACACAACATCCTCTGAATGCCAACTGAGAAGTATCTGAAATACGAAACCCTAATTTTGCACAACTGAGTAGCCTACGGATTCTCAGAAATAGGCTAAATCCAAATGAAGAGCGTATGGCCAAAATGGGGACATTATAGTCCACCCTTCCCAAAATTTCTTGTCCTCAAGCAATTCTAATGCCATCCTGAAATCACCATGCTAATCCAAACTGAAACTGAATATGATCCCTGGGTCCCAAATCAACTAGATGAAAGATAACACCTACTGATGTAAGCACTGCACTGTTGGATGCCAACAAAAGAAATCACCAGATTAAAATTAAATTGAACATCATGGGAATAGATTCTAGAAGACCATCATTGGCTTCATCATCTTCGATTGTTGAATAGAAAACCCAAGTGATACTAGGATTCCAAATATTTTTCAGGAACACTTTTCCTCTAATCCATTGTGCTACTCTGATTAAAACAACTGAATACCCAAGGTGGAGCAACATATCATGGTCCCCAAAAAACAATACACCAAACATGTCAGTGCCTGGGTCCCATATCAGTCTGTAGAACTTGCAAACTTCATTGTTATAATTTTGATCAGCAAGATAAATGTTTTCAAACATGTTACCAAACCAATGCTAATCATAGAACAACACTCCACACACCATCACTATAAAATGCTTCTTTTGAACCAAACTACTTTCACCGAAAGAACTCTGAATAATCTTCACACATCTCACAACATGAACTTTTCTAATTGATGAATCAAATCAACAATTAGTTCGCTACCCCAAACAATAATGTATGAGATGTTACCAAAAATTCCATTTTCTATCATCAGAAGACAACCCATACCTAAATTTTGACCATACTGAATCATTCACTTGCTCATCTAAGGCAGAAGTTCAGTCCATATAGGAGATAGAGAGACCTGAAAATGATTAAACTAGCTTCCTAACAGGTCTAAAAAAAACATCCTAGGATCTAATTTTTGGAAAACCAGCATCCAAGAAAGTGAGCAGCAACTGCAACTTAAGAATTTCTCAACAAAATGAGCATAATTGCTCATGAACCAAGTTGGTGGCACCTTTAGCAAGAGACCCCATGCCACCACAAACCAACTTCTGATCATATTTCCTTCACAAATAATCAATTTATGATCAAAATTAATGAACCAATGACAATAAAAGAAGGTAGCAATAGTCAAAGGACTAAAATTTTGGGACTTAACTCTCCAAGAAACCTTCTTTTTATGCATACCAATCTTCATATAAATATACTTTAGATCCCACATACTAACTTTCAATTGGAGACATTTCCCAACACATAAGAAAATAATCACAACTACATTATGAGAATAATGTGCTGGTCTATTCCCTTTAGAATTTTCAATATTACCTTCTTGCCAAATAATACCAGGATCCCAAACCAACAACAATGAAGAACCATTTCTCAGACAAAGAACTTCTCTCACCTAAATCCTCTGATTTTCCCGTTCCATCTTAATTGATGCTTCTTGAAACTCCAAAAAATAATCAACCAACCTACGTTCGTTGAAGAAATCGAATCCAGAATCTTGTGACATGATTTATCGGAAAGATTCCATGAATCCTTCATCAAATGCAATTCTAAAATCAATCACTCTAAGAGAAGATGGTGATGAACTAAAATCTAACAAGAGTCTCACAAACATCCTCATCAAAATATAAATAAAACCTTCATCAATATGCCCATCAACTCTTTGATGAACAATAAGAATGTCTTCATTTCTTTGTGTTCCAAGAGTTACCAATTCTTTCCGAGTGGATGCACTAGGAGTAGCAGTAGATTCAACTTCATGCAACTCACGTATCAACTCTCTAATTCTAGAAGACAAACTCAAATTCCTGCCATCAATAATCTTTGAAGCAATTCCTTCATCATTTTTAAAAAGAGTATTTACATAAAACTTACTAGAACCTTCTTCATACAAGAGATTGTCCAAAACATGAAAAACTTGAGAATTTGAATGCTTTGGTCTCTTAGGGCAGCATTCCAAATCATAAGTTTCTTGTATGAGATCAAGCTCATCAAGAATTACTTGAAGCTCCTTTGCTCGTCTTTTGTTTTCTTGCTCCCATGAATATTGAAAAGCAACAATCCAATTTTCTGCTTCAATTAGGGTCTCCTGCACTTCTTGCAACCTCACTTTGGTAAACTCATTCCACTCCAATGCCTTGTCAGCAATATTGGCCACTATGTCTCTATCACAAATGATGTGCAAAAGACTAGATTTAATTTCCTCCAAGGAAAATTTAATGGACTTCATGTCATCAATAGAAATGCAACATACAACTTCTCCCCTAAGCACATAATGAATGAAATGTTCTACTTGCCTGTGAATTCTATCAAGTTTTGTCAAAACTTGAATAACATTATTAGCAATGTGTGAACTTGAACTGCAATCATTATATACTAGCTGAGATGATATAGAACAAATTTGATGGATAAAGATTTCAAAAATGGTTTGAGTTGTACTCCTCAACTTGTCTTGCATGTGATGAACACTCTTAATCATTCCATCCATAGTGCCTTCCAATTCTTTAGATTTTTGCCTTAGCTTGATTTCTAGTGAAGAGAAATCCACCTTATAACTACTAGAAGCTTCTCCTTCCATGTTGTCTTCTACACATGATTCAAAAGAATTGATCAAATCAGCTTTGAAGTGGGAAGAGACTTCAACTTCCTCTTTCTTCTTCTCCTCCTTGACTTGACTTTCAAACCAGCATTCTCTAGAATTGTGAAGAAGCAAATTGTTGATTGAACACATATCTTCAAATAACTGAACTTCTCCTTCATTTGGATCTGCACTTATGGCCTCTTCATGCATCTTTGTTTCAAATTTTGTTTCCAAAAGTTCTTTCTTTGAATTTTCAACATGAGGCTTCTTATCACAAGTCAACTCACTGTTCTCTTCTATAGAAAACAAGAGTACCTCACTAGTCTTCAAGGCTTTCTCTGACATATTACATTCTTCTACAAAATTCTTGGATAAGTGCAAATTTGTGGATACCCCTTGAACTTTTACAATGTCTTCAAAGGGATTCCAACTTTCATCCTCTTCAGCTTTAGATATCTCTTCTCTATTCTTAACAGTCTTCTTCAAAATTGGTTTCAACTTATCTTCACATTGACTAAAAATTTCTTTAACTAACAAATCAGCAGTGGGAGAAATCTACTCTTCACATTTATAAGCATCCAAGAGAAGAGTTTGGACACTTCTAGGAAGACTATCAGCTTCTTTAATTGTAGAGACTAGAATATTCATGACAGTTGCAAGCATACTCTCTTCTTGCTCACTCTAGGTTGAGGTGAAGAGATAATTAAACAAGTGATAAATCTAATTCTCCATCTCCAATTCTATCAATAAGATACAAGCACCAAATTCAGAAAATGTTTCTAAAATGGTTTCTCTTCTTGAAAAAAAAAGCTACTACCAGTCTCATCCAAATCTTGAAAACTTTCCACTATCATATTTAATATTATCTTGATAGTTTCATCATCATAGGGAAATTGGGGAATTACAATTCTTATTATCTCCATGAATCAAGAAGAAATCAACAGCTTGGTTTCTTCATCAAGATGCCCCAACCAATAGGGTTGATTCAAAGAATTCACTACAGGAGCTAGAGCCAACTCCACTTTCTTTGAAGGTAATGGCTTCACTTGACTCAAAAAAATTTCTAACAAATGAAGAATGTTCTCTTCATTTTCTCTTTACTGAAATTCTTTGTCAAGTCTCTTTCTAGCCATATATAGTGCCTCTACCAGTTTCATCTCTTCTTCATTAGCCATGCCTAACTACCATCTTTCAGATACCACAAGGAGCTGAACTAAAATATGTTCTGACTTTCGGTGTAGTACCATAGATCTCTGTCACTCAACTACCTAAACATGAAGCTTTGATCATAGGATGGAAGGATCTTCTGCTCTGATACCATTGAAATAAGCCCCTTAATTTTTTCTCTTGATTTTCAATATCAATTACAATGCACATGCACCCACTAAGGTTAGCTCCAAAAAAAAATGATGCAGAAAAGAACTCTAACCAAGAATGTGCCCTAAAACCACTTAAGGAAGAGGGGCGACATATGGTCAGAGGATCCATAGGATCTAATAGCTCAACAACTATAGGATGATTACAACTGGAGGATTTCCATGTTTCCATGTGGCCACAAGTGACTGGTGTTCATAATGATGTGTCTTGTGTTGAGTTGTAAAGGTGATCTCACATAGACCGATCGTATTGGTCAGTGACCTTTTCAATGCACGTCAACAATTTTCAAGCTAGTCAGATAATTTGTGAACATTGTATCTTTTCTTTTTCCAAAATATCAACGGTCGAGATTCAAACTCAAAAAATGGGTAGTTGCATGCTCTAGCTCACACGAGTTGAAAATAATAGAACAAAAGATGGCTTCCAGTCGTGCCATTAATTATTTTCCTCCCATAAAAGCTACAATCCAATCAATTGAACTATTCACTTAGCATCCTGAGCATCCTAAGAAGAGAATTCACAAGGTTCGATGAGCTTTCCACAACAACTAGGGTTTTTGAGAGCAAATATAAAAGTACATTGATAACCAAAAAATCACTCAATTTACTATCATAGGGTTTTCAATTGTCCTAAATTAGATACTGAAATCAAAATTGAAACTAGGGTACATATTTCTATCTTGAATTATCATAATAATTTCCCTTGTTATTATTCAAGAAAATTTGAAAAATCCTTAGAACCTATCATTAGGTAAACCCTAATTTCAAAAATAAATTTGCAACCATGAGTCTACTAAGAAGCCAACCTTAATTCTCTTCTCAAAAGATAACCCTAGACAAGGACTTAATTGCATAGTTACCAAGATTGTCCTCTCAAAAACTCAAATTCCACATGGTCCTGGTGTCAAGGGTGGTTTAGAAAATGAGACATCTAAGTGGTGAGATGCAAAAATTCCCATGGGTGGCTAGAAATTATTTTGTCACTAGTCTAGGAAGAGAAACTCTAAGGTCCCTATTTCAAATGTGTGGACCTATGACCTAGGAAAACTGATAGTGACCAATGTCTTCATGGATGTGGACTTGCTTAAGGCTATGGAAACAAACTATGATGAGAACATCAAAGCAATTAGGGTTGTTGGTGGTGGTATACTAGTTAAAATTTGCAAGGTGGCTATTTATGAGGTTTTCAAATTGAACCTAGTTGCATGAAAACCAATTGATTTTGATATTTTTAAACAAAAGTATCAATAGGATAGAAGTAGCTTTAGACCATTCTAGCTGTCCAAGAACAACAATAAGGGTTTCGATGGAAGGTCAATTATAATTTCCCCAAATGAGATGGATCCATTAAAACTTGATAGCTTTGAAAATTATTTTGTCTGAACATACTATGCTCTCTGCCAAGTTCTTGGGGGAGATGAGTAGGAGAAAATCCCCATTCATCTCATGTACATGGCAGTCGATATTTAAAATCTCCTGGTGAATGATGAATATAACTATACAAATTATGTTAATCAAATACCATACATAAGTAATTGGTGGAGCTTAAGAGGAGCCACAAGATGGCTAATTTTAGATGGTAATCCTTGTTATGCCATATGTTCTTATTTACAGGGAAGGGAGAGTGGAGTCCTACATTGCAGATTTATGATAACGATGGTCAAGGAAATGAACTCATAGTCCAATTTTGGACATGTGTGTGGGATGTTAATTGTAAACAAACAAGTTTTGTCATTTTTAAAAATAATTTTGCAAGAAATATTTTTTCACTATTGGGGGTTCTTGATATTAGGTTGCTAAAAGATTTTCTTGATTTTCTAAGGCCGATGGAAAGGAGGCTTGAGTTGGGGATACACCACAACTAAGGATATTTCTATCTTCATTCATACTGCACAGTAATAATGGTATATGGATGCCCAATTGGCCCCACATTATGACAAGATATGTGCCCTTGAGGCTTGCATTTTTGGAAATTATATGGCAACTAAGTGAATCTAATAAATTTCACTTGGGTGGGTAGAGGAATGTTTCATTCTTTCCTTAATAGTTTTTTGTTGATTTCAGGATGAACAAGGAGGTGTTTGAAAATTTTTACACTAAATTTAAAACATGTAAATTGGATAGAGTGATAACCAAGAACTTGGATCCTAAGGGATTCATTAACCACCTCAATATAAGTATTAAGAGGTCTCAATATGTTCATAAAAAATATTTCACTAAGGATGTCATCCAAAATTGCAAGGATGGTAGGGAGGTAAATGAAACTAAAGTTAAATGGACTTCCTTTAGTAAATTTGTGGTGGAGAAAGGCAAAAATATTGATAATTACTAGGGTGTCTATGCAGAAATTACATATCCAATTGTGAGGATCCAAATAGTTTTGTAGAATATTGACAAGATAGTTGGGAAGGCCCCTGCGATTAAAGAAAGGCCTTCATATCAACCACCCATACTTGATCCATATGTTTATTCTTGCAAGAGAATATCAAATGAAGTGGTGATAAGAGAGAAAGATCAGTAATCTCCTCCTCCTACAACTACACCACAATCACCACAACAAGCGCCCCCTTCATCTATTGATCTAATAATTCTTGATGATCGTACTACTCAAGTGAAACCTCCTGAGAGAAGAAGAATTGACCAAAAACCATTGATGGATTACCCTGTTGGTCCTGATGAAGAAAATTTAGAGGTCACCAATGAAGAGGTGAGCAGAGAAATTCCTTCCCCCTAAAGTGATCAACAAGTATGATTTCCTAAAAATAAGTTGGGTGCAAATATCTTGGGGGAAGAGATAATAAAAATGACATTAGGGATGTGGCTTGTCAAATACTTATGGATGACAGTGAGTTTTTTAAAGCTCAAGAATTTACTGAATTTTTTTTAAGGACTAGAAGATATGAATAAATTGCAATACTTAAAGAGGAAAAAGCCAAAGTCCCAAAGGAATAGTATGAAGAAGTAACTCAAAATATATGAGTATAAATGAAGGTAAATGTCAAGAATATTACCCTGAATGGAAGAAGAAAAATGGTTAAGGATGGTGGGATCTTGCTTCTCCCTCAATGGGAAATAGCTTCAATAATTTCTTTTGATACAATAAGGAAGCAAGATCAAGAAATATTTTCTTTTGAAGATTAGGTCATTACAGTATTGTAAGGATAAAGGTTTAACTTTAAATTGGAAACCCTTTCTATTTGGGAATTAGCTCCCAATACAAACAAACCAATTTTTTTTTAAGCATCCCAGGATATTAAAGGTGGCTCGACAGTAAAGAGAGTATCTGATACTTGTGTTGTTGAAGATGCAACATTAGTAGTTGATCTACTACGAGATTTAATAAAGCTATTGTTGAGGCCCTTCAAGCCAAATACAATAAACTTATACAAGATCACATGGCATTAACTCAAGAGTACAAAAGGCTACAATTAATGGAAATTCATATATAATAGGCAACAACAACATCTCCCCCATCAAAGGCATTAGTGGTGAGTTCTAGTGCATTAATGCCAAATTTGTCTTTAGTTCCTCCATAGTTAGACTCAATCAAGGAAAATGAAGAGCTTAAGCAGGAGATAAATGTATTGGAGGAGTTTCCAAGGGATTTCTAAAGTGATCAACATGATCAAAAATTTTCCATGTTGTATCAAATATCTTGGGACATTTAATGTTTAAATTTTTGAGGAGGATAGAGAGTATCCACAAGGACTACTCTTAATTAATGGTGTTAGTAAATAGAATTTTTGAGGATAAAGAGAAGGCTAGACTAATACTAACTAAGTGGGTCCCTAGAATGATTTCCTTGCAATGGATTTACAAATGGTCTACCAATGAATCGAACCCACTAGAAGGTATATTTCCAACTTACAAAATGGAAAAGACAACAAGAGAAATGGAAGGCTTTATGGATCAGTAGGAAAAAAGAGAAAAGGAAAGGATTGAAGAATTTGACAATTTAGTGACATCAAGATAATGTATAATATCAAGTAATAATATGGAGAATTTAAGGTCTATCAACAATGGGAATTACAATTTGAAGCAATAACTCCCATCGTAGCCTTCTTCATTTGTGATGACAGCAAGATTGATGTGGAGCTTCTGAAGAGTTGTATGGATAAGATAGTTGAAACAAATCAGCTCATGGAAGAATTTTAGATAGAAGATGATTCCATTCTATCCAAATACCATATATACACATCAAATATGGATCCTCTCCTTGCATACCAATGGCCTCCAGAAATATTATATCAGGCCTAGGATGATAAGTATAACATTTTTCAAGAATTGTAAATTATTTTGTTTTAGTAATCAAATGTATTTAGTGGCATGGCACTTGGCACATTTTGTCTTCTTTTGTTTACTTAGCGTCAATGAGGACATCTTCAACCTAAGTAGCTATTTTGTCTTCTTTTGGACCCTTTTTGTCCTTTTTTCCAAGTTAGCAATCCCCTGGGTATTTTGAGGATGTAAAAGATGATGAAAAGGTGCAGAAAAGTACATGTGTTCCCACTCTTTTCTTCCATCATCAGAGGATTGATAATGACCTTCAACAACAAGTGCAACTATCTTTATCTTGTGGTGGAATATTCTTCTCCCCATGAGGTAGTTGTAACCTTTTTGTTTGATCCTATGTGTGCATATTAAAGTCAAATGAAAATGTGACACTTGTCCACAAGCCTAAAGCTTGTTTTCTTCATTGTTATATAAAAGGGAATTCAAGGCCCTTTTCATAGAATCTTGGAGAATTTTATTTATGTAGAGCATTTATAATAGAGTTTTTAATTTTTTGTCTAGGTTTTATGAGGAAAGTTTTTGATGTAATTGGGTATTTTGTATAATGATACTAGCATTTTGAACCTGTACAATGACCATTTTTACAAGTATATTGTCTCTTACATGTACTTATTTTCAACTTTTATGAATGAAATTGATCAAGGATTTGTTATGTTCATCTTCACAATCTTTCTTGTGTATAAATGTTTCTTTTATGGCTTTTACTCAAGCAATAAATTAAATATGTTTTATAAGAAATGTTGAATGTTTTAGGTTTGTACAAGGATTTGTAAGAAGAATTTTTTGTGAAATTATAAGAGATGGTAATGTAATGCATTATATTCAAGCTTTAATGCTAGAATCCATATATATTATATAGGGTTTTTAATTATATATGTCTTGATTCTATTGTTTAATTTTAAGGCACCAGTCTATTTGAATTGTGTCTGAATGCATCTCCCTAATCAAAAATTTCAAAATGATTTTCCCTTACTACAATAACTATTGCATAATGTTATTTATCATGTTCTCAAGCACTAAATACATGGAAATTTTAAGGATCTAGCCCATCATACTATTTTATCTATAATTCTTAGCTAAATAGTGAGAACATATCTTCTTTTAAACAATGTATGATGATAATGGAAAGGAATATCAAGAGATATTGTGTAGGACTACCCTCCTATGTCTTGCAAAGCCTAAAGTGCAAAGGAAAAGGTTTATCTATCTTTTCTTGTTGATTGGACAACCCTTGAAGGAAATTAATCATTTGAATTAGCTATTTTATATAGATTTCATTGATATCTGGTTGGGAAAAATAAAACACCAATAGATTGGCGACTTCATTGGGGAATGAACAAATAATATCTAGTTGAGTATGTTATTATAAGATTCTCAAATCTTGGCGAATCCAAATTTTGTAAGAAGTCATTTCAAGAATTGTCTAAATATTTGGCCCTAATTAGGCATATTTATGTGAAGTGCCTTTTTGATACTTCAAATTGATTTGTTGCTTCTATTTCTGCATATTTTTTAAAGAAGATCTAAACATTTTAATTCCGTTAATTGGGTGGTGACTTTGAAATTCTCATTGTCAGAGCAATTGATAATATCAAAAGAATAGTAAAGAATCATGGAAGGTAGAAGATCTATGTACAACTTAGATAATCTTGAGAAGAAGCTAGAGATATAATTCCCACACAAGGACATTCATGAAAGAATAAAGATGCAAGTAAGTTTGCTCCTCCTCTTGGCACTAGGCATTCTCAAGAAAATAGTAGTAATAATATTGCAAATATTTTTTATTTTGGTAATGCCCCAAAAAAATGAAGAGAATGTGGTAATTATACTTGCATTAAGTTATGACCAAGTAAATCCTGACATAATGGCCAAATAATTGAGGCAAAGAGAAAATAAATTATGAAGGGAATTTGATGCTAGGAAAGATGCCCCAAGTTTGAATCCTAAAGCACCTAATCTTAATTCCTAGGAGTATGACTTATTTGGTAGCCCTATTTACCAAGAGCTTAGAAATTTCTCTTACATAAGCCATAGTTTATCTCAAGCTACTATAAATATTGTTGAAAATGTCTCTAAAACTACATTTGGTTTCTCTTGTTCACTTCAAATTTTCCAACATTTATGTAAAGATTTTTTCTAAAAAACAAATTAATGTGTGTGACTTTTTGTAAGAAACTTATGAAATTATCATTTTTCCAACATATATTTTTCATTAGAATTTACTCCATTACTAATATGTAACACGAAACATAATAGAATAATACTAAAAAATACACTCATCTCATGTTATGATTAAACGAATAAACATATTCCAATTTCACATTGCTATAAATAGTGCTAACATTAATTTATTCCAAACAATTGTTTGATGTATCTGAAATAGTAAATTAGACGATGCATTTTACTCGTGATAGTTGATTTTTTTTTTTGAAATTATAGCTATGGGTCGACCGAAGAAGAACTTTGAATTTCAAGGACAAAGGAAAGAATATCAAAGAAAATACCAAAGAGAATGTCGAAAATGACAGAGGGAGTGGATGAAAAATACAAAAAGGGAAGAGAAAACAAGAAAATTAAATGAAGCACATAGAGCAAGAAATGCAAGGCGAAGACTAGAAGCAACAATTGAACAATTAGATGTATAAAGAATATAGGAATAAAATACACACACATCAAATCAAAATGGATTACTTACCACAAAGTTCAAAAAAATATAATTGGTATTTTGTAATCAATTAGATTTCTACCACTCACTAGAAATTTGTTATGTTTGCAAACAAATTTACATTGGAATCAAAGTTATGACCAATTCAGAAGGTACTATGTGCACAAGTTGTAAACAAGAGAGAGGAATAAACATATTCTCAATACAAGATAATATGAATCCAGAACCTCAACTAGCTAAACTAACAAACCTCACACAAGTAGAGGAAATGTTGATCACACGTGTAAGCCCAATTTTACAAGTTACACATGCAAGAGGCAGCAAATATAAATATCGATGACACATGATAAGCTTCCCACAACATATTGAAAAATATCAAATACGTTGCCACATTCTATTGTAAATTTTCCAATCATTATAGTTTGAAGGAAAGATCAACGTGGTACAAGTTACCACTTTGAACAGTTAAAAAAAATCATGTTTATAAAGCATTGAAGTACAAAATCAACCATGACAAATTTTACTTAAATGTCACTATTGATGGAAATTCTCTTGACACTTTACCTAGAAATATAGAATAAAATATTTATGACCAACTTAGGACTATGCATATAAATCTCAATTAGATTCAAATGATATAGTACATGTCGGACCTATGATTGAGAATAATGAAGAAAATATTATTGAACACATACATGAATGTTTTCTCAACCACCTAATTCATAAAAAGAGATGGACCTAATCCATGCATGGATAAACAACCCAAACACAAATCCAATGACACTAATTGATTGTCCAACACTTGATGAATCTCCAATAAATGAATATGTGACACAAGGATTTCTTGATATGGTATTCCCAGGGAAGGTGAGAAAAGATGGGGGGACAAAAAGTGGCCAATTCACTTTGTCATCCCAAAATAGTGAAAATGTGAGTGTGTTTTACTAAAAAATGTTCATGTTATGGGTTGGTAATGACCAAGCCTAGGCTTGGTTATTACCAAGCCAAAACATGAGCATGTTATAACATGAGTGCGTTATAGCACACTCGCATTGTGGTTTCAATTTAAAAAATGTTCATTTTTTAATTCAAAAAAGCATTACCATAATGTGATCACATTATAACACGCTTGTGCTTTGGTCTACATTGAATTTTTTTTCTTCTCTTTTTTTTTCTCTTTCTTCTTGTTATCTTTCAGGGAAACTATATCCATGAAATATACATTTAAGCATAAGAAGGTAAATGTCCATATGTAAGTATAAGTTGGAATTTACATATGGACATTTACCTTCATATACTTTAAGTTATATTTCATGTATATAGTTTCAGGATTTTTGAGAGTGGTTTTAGATCTCTAGGAGTTATAATTCAAATTCTAGTTTTTTGAAAGATCTTACAATTTTTTAGACAACCAAATTTTAGTAACAGCATGTAAAATTTTAGTAATCAGCAAGTTGTATCATCTTTCTCTATCTATCTCACTCATTTTTTATCCCTTATGCTCTAGACCTCTCTCTCACACTCTCTCCTTCCCTCTATACTTCTATCTATCTAACCTCTCTCTCTCCCTCCATCCCTCCCTCCTTTCTTCCTTCCCTCCTTCCCTCTCTAATTTTCTCTATCTCCCCCTCTCTCTCTCTTCCTTCCTATTGTGCCCTTAGCACACACACCCTGTTCGGAATGGGGACTCTATTTTTTCTTTTTCCTCATCGGGTCATTTTTGTCGCCGCCTCATTTAGCGTGCCCCATTTTGTGCCTCGGATGGTCAATGTTCTTCCAAAGTTTCATAATAGGTTGACCAGGCTTCCTCTTGGCTTGTTTTCTCAAGTTTTGGTGCCTTGAGGGCTTTCTCTGGCAGTTTGCCTCTGCCAGCGGCCTTGGGCCTGGCCAGGCCCACCCCTTCGGGTTTCCTTGGCCGGGTTTCCATGTTGGTTTCATTGTTCTTGATGGCGGACCTCTGATGGAACTCTGCCCTCCAAGCCCTGACTCCCTCTTTGCCACCGTCGACCCCTCCGAGTTGAAATTTCCAAACGCTTACCACCCTACGCCCTCCCTGCCTCTGAACCCTAGGTCTGCTGCCACTTTCAATGAATTTAAATATACCAACCCAAATGTCTATCATACTTGCATTCAATACAGCCATTAATGATGGTTGGGGTATAAATTGCTTGCCCAAGCCTGTCATTTTCACTTGACAGAGTTGCAATAAGAGATCAGAGCTTGCCATAGGAGCCCACCGTCTTCGAGACATCCATCAATCATCACCCATTGCCTTCGCTTGTTGACCACTGGTGGATCCCATGCCTTGTTGCATCGAGTGTTCAAGGTAGGTTTTCCGTTCACCCTCCCGAACAATGTTTTCATGATTTCTAAAGCTTAAAATGAACAAGAACGATCCAAAGGACATGAGAATTTTGAAATATGGCACAACGAACAAAACCCATGTCCTCAAAAATTGAGAAAACCAACATGGCACCCTTATGATTAATTCAAAGTTGTATCCCCATGTGGTTGTTCTTCGCAGGGGCATTCGTGCCCCTCAGGCCTGGACGCTCCCTCCGCCGGCTGAGACTTAGTGATAAACCAAAAAATTTGAAATAGCCTTTAGCTTTCTCGGGCTCGGGTCTTCTGGATTTTGCATCCAGATTTCCGCACCTTGTTCTCCCTGAGTTGTTCCATGGGCAAGACAAGTCCTAGTCGCTAGGAGGTCATGGCAGGATCTAGTAGCTTTACCAATAGTCATCTTGCTTCACCAAGACATTCTTCCTTTGGCGAGACCTCCCACCGAACACTTTTGTTTTCATCAAGATTTGTTCTTTCAGTTGTTGTAACCTTTCGAGGTTGGTGAGATGTCATGTAGGTCATCCTGTGCCTCGCCGAATCCTTTCGTGCGTTTGTGTTTGATTGCCAAGACACTGTAATTCTCATGCTGAACCTTCTATCGGCAAGACAAACCCCGTCCCTAAGAGCTCATAGCGGGCTACTTTGTCTTGCCATTTTTCATCCTGTTGCTAAGACCTTACCCCGACTACTCGCTACTCACATCGAGATGTTCCTCATTGACATTCGGCAAGACTCTATGAGTTCACTGAGACATCATATAGATAAACTTTAGTCTGGCCGAAGTGGTTACTTAAACTCTGATGGTTGGTGAGACAAGGGCGATTCGTTGTGACTTCATACCAAAGAAAATCTCTCATCGAACATTCGCTCTCGGTGAGACATGCCCCATTTGGCGTGACTTCTTTCCGAATGAAACTTGTTTGGCTGAAATACACTCATTTGCTTCGTTGAGACTCCCCCTATTCACCAAGACCTTACGCCGACCCCCCCTCATCCTTTTGCGAGCATGAAGTAGGTCAGAGAGACATCGTCGGGTCCGGGAGACCTTTCTCTGACTGGGAATACTACCTCAAGGCTCTTTATCTTTGGCAGGACATAATGCCTTCGCCAAAACATCATGGCGACATCAATTTCTCTTGGCGACTCTGTGTGGTCTTTGCCATTGCAAACGGCGAGTGCCCGACATCTTTCTGCCTCCCAGAACCCGAGCTTCCTTTTGTCGTTGGAAACTCCATTGAACCTTGTACGACCTCGATTGTGCTAGGCTCCGCTGTCAGGGACTTCGTCCCTCATCCGCCGTTCCGAAATGGAAAATATTGCCCGCCCTCCAAGCTCCAGGCTTCACCTTCTTGGATGCCATGAAACTTGAAAAGAAAACCTAGTGTCTAGCCAAGGAGCTGGGTCCGATCCATCAGGTCGCCATCTCCAGGCTTCCATTTGATGATCGTTGTCCCAAATGGAAAAAGCGTGACGACATCTTGCTCACTTGGGCCCACTTTGAACTGTGAAATTGCAAATTTCTGACCGCCTTTCAACCCTCTGGGCCCCAGACCCTGGAGTTCTATCTTTGAAACTCTGTTTCTGCTCTAGTGTTTCAAATAGCCATCTCCTGACGGCTTTTCGACCTTGTACCTCCGGATTTGGTCACAATGTTGAGCAGGGTTATGGGCCTCCCTACTGCGGCCTTCTTTCAGGGGTGGATGGTGTAATTTGTTGACCAAATCCTTCATGGGAATGAAGACGTTACCACAAAAACCACATTTTATTGGGGAGGTATAATAAGCGATTGATTCCATGGGTAGTTCGTCGACGTGAAGAAGAGTTCTAAGTTCTATATGACTTCATATCTCATATACTCCTTGGCAAACCAAAGACAGTACAACAGATTTTTTGTGGTGCCCAATCAAGAGCAAGGTCGAAGACTCAAATCCTATGACAAATATCCCTAGCTCCAGTACCGAAACTTCAAGAGGGAGTACTACAGAGTAAATGATGCCTTCATCAGTCACATTGTCAGAATGATTGCTGGGAATTTTGAAAGGAGGATTTCCCACAGTGCTTGGGCCTTTTTGAAGTAATATGCCTTCCTCTTCATTCAATACCTAAAGTTCATGTACTTTCCTACCCAAGGCTTCACCAAAAGGCCAAACAAGTTTCCCTGATACCCCAATGACTGAATCATCTTATTGGAGCTTTCTCGGCAGCTCCAACACATATAGGTGATCTTTAGTGGCAAGCATATAGCAGGGATCTCGTATCCCATGACTCTTGGCCAAGGCATGTATAAGCTACAAACTTCCCAGTGTGCTAGTAACTCCAAGAAAGAACTGAAGGATTACCATTTTCATCTACACATTGCTCGCCCTCGAATGGATCCATATGGGCACGTAAGGAAGGCACTGGGACACGGGTTCGCTCATCTCCATCACATTGAAGACTTTTGGGGGGATTGTCAAGATGATAAAGAGGTACGTGCAAGGCACTATATACGGATGACTGCGCATTTTTTAAGGAAGGTACAACCCTTTCCTATACCAAACCAAGTTGAAGAAGATGATAGCACCATAATGGACCCCAGGTACCCCGCAGTTGCCAATTTTCCAATGCCAACAATTGACTGGGATGAGTAGGAGGTTGATGACCTCAATATCATAACCAAGCCAATCTTGGCCCGTACCAAGGAATGGGTTGATAGAAAAGTGGCCCAATTAAGACAATATGGGGTAATTTTGACTTATGAGGGACTCAAAAGTGAACCTAGTGCCACAAAAGACGTTGTTGCCACCACTTCAACTGGCGGGACGTCCAAGTCTCCTCCAATCACCAGATCTAAGAAGAGGAAGAGACGGAAACAGAACAGTCTCCTGACCCCAAGGTCTATACATGGAAATAAATAGGAGGCTCACCCTCCAAAAGACTTAAGCAAATGGAGGGCACCATGGGGTAGCCCTTAATCCAAGAGGAAGAAGTAAAGGGTACAGATCAATTAGAACTCCTCTTAGCTCTCCCTGCCCTGACTGTCATACCACCTGCCTCTCTGGCTATGGTCGCTACATCCCCGTCGGTAGTGGACATCTTTGTCCATCTTGCCCCTTCGCCCCCGACCAAGCTGATGATTGTAATTAACTCTTCCTCCACTGCCATATCACCTACCACGTCACTTCCATTACCTACAGTGGTTACACCAATGCTCGCTCCCACCTTGCCTGAGGCCTTCTCGAAGCATATGCAGAATATCCCTTTTGAGCTCTCCCAGATCCTCATGTATCCCACTCTTCAAGCAGCCTTAGCTCAGGTCCTCACTACTGCCAAACCTTCACAACCTCTGACAAGGCCACTAGCTATTGAATCCACCATGTTAATCTCTAAGGAGTGGGAGAGGTGAGAACAAGAGGCCTCAAAGCCCTTTGAAGAGGAAGCCGATGAATATCACGAGCACCTGGAGTATGAACATCGTACTATTGACAGGGCTGCCTACGAAGAAGAAGGAACTAGTTCCTCTGAGAGCAGGGATGAGGAGGATGATGCTAGTGGTAAGGTCATAGTGTAGGCCTTCGACAATGATCTTGAGGAAGAGATGGCCCGATGGCCGAAGGGCACTGAGATAGAGGCAGAAAGGTCACCTCTTGGAAAAGGAGAATAGCACAAAGATAATCCAGAAGAAGATATACCTGAAAGTGAGGCTCAAGCAGACAGGAGCCTTGAAATTGAACAGCTCAAGGAACATGTGCATGAGGTTGAACAATCTAAGAGAGAGAAAGGAGGGGAAATGGAAGAGAAAGAAAGTACCTTGCATAATTATTTTCTAAACCTCCTATTAAATGCTTTGCGTTCATCCAAGACTCCGATGAAGAAGAAGAAGATGCTGCCAAGGAGGAAGAGAGGGTTTTGGAAGATAAGGGAGTGGAAAACTTGGCCTTGGCCGAGAGGGGTGAGGATGATCGTGAGTCACCTAAGGGAAAGTCTATCGTGCCTAAATGGTTAGAAAAATAGCTCGAAAGGAAAACTCTCGTACTAAAGGACCCGAGGGCGAGACTAGAGGCTATCTTAGCTCGAGCTCAGATCACAACAAAGAAAGAAAAGAGGCCTAAGATCTGATCTAGGGTAACGATGGATGCTTCTAGGTCTCGA
>VDFB02047144.1:979512-1005716 GCA_007258455.2 Sequoia sempervirens | reverse complement strand
CACCCTAAAGGCTACAAATCCTCCAAATCTTGAATTTAGCTTTGCAAGGGTGTGGAGGTGTTTCTAATGACTTCAATCCATCCTAACTTGGTTCTTCAGGATTCATCTAACTTCATTTCCTAATCACTTCCACCAAACTCTCATTTAGGCCTAAAAAGGCTACTAGCCCTAGGAGCCCCAATTAGGCCTCCTCCGATAAATCGGGTTAGTTCTCCAATCTTTCCAAAGAACACCCGAATATTTTCTTGGGATTAATGGTTCATGTGGACACCTCTCAAATATTTTTGGGGTTTGGGTCACCACTGTCTGTACAAAGGCTTAACCCACAATTTGGCAAAATTAGGCCTTTACAAACCCTTCCCTGACTTCACTGCAAACTGTTAGGTATTCCTCACACCAGATGGATTGATGGAGCTTCCTCCTCCATGCTATGTCTTGGCAAAGTACTTACCTACCCTCTCCACACCGTGACTTGTTAGGAAATGGACACCCCTACAAATCAAGTGCTCTGCACTTTTTGTCTTCCCTAGCTGGACTCTTCCTGGCTCGCCTAGGGCAAGAATTCCACAGTAGCTTCTATGTTTTCAAGAGACCTAAACCCTACCATAAGTACATACATGGAGTCTAGTTACTATTCCCAAAGGGCCGTACAATTTTTACGGTGGGAAAGTGAACTAACACTCCATTTTCACAAAACTACCTGGTTCAGACCAGCAATAGTATGAAAACCAAACTATTTACAAACAAAGATTGAAATTGAATAAAGAAAGCTAAATAATGTCACACAATGCTTGAATAACTACTACTTTACATTCTACACCAGCTACAACACCATGATTAATCCATTAAAAGCTCACTTCAATGCAAAAATCAAAAAATTCACTTCCAAACACAATTGGTTTTTTTTTAATTCCCAAAACTTCAAAACATATCAAATGCTTCTAACCCCACTCCAATGTTGAGGCATCCCATAAATAGGGTCTCCAATTTATTTATCCTCTTCCTTGGGCTCTTCTTGGCTACTTGTAGCTCCAATTGAGCAACATTTACAAATATTTTGCAAGAATTCCTAAAAAATCCAAAAGCTTATTTTGAGCTAGAACCTAATGATACCTATTCTATGGTCAACATGACCTTCATCAGATGATCAACAACCAATCAAAAATACCACTAAGGCACAACCAAAAATGAACATGAAAAGATGAAAATTTGGCCTAAACAAATTGCCAAAACATGACCTAGACAATCTTAGGTAACCTATGGGTGCTCCTGCACCATTCTCCCCCCCTCTGCACAAACACTAAGGAATGTGGGGAGAGATTAGAGATAAATCAATACCATGATTCTTGAACTAAGCTTCATCAACCCATGTAGCCTCAGATTTTGGTTTGTCCTTCCATTTGATGAGATGTTCCATGTATTCCTTATGTCGGGTAGACTTCTTCACCCTTGATTCCAAGATCTTCTCTACTTCCAGCTTGTCTTTAGGAGGTAAGGCTATGTTACTCACATCCTTCAAGACATCCACACTTTTTTGATGCAATTCAGTGACTCGTCCTTTATATTTGATCAAATCGGCCACATTAAACACTGGTGAAATGCCTAAGTCTGCAGGTAGCTCCACCTTGTAAGCATTCTTTCCATACTTAGCTAACACCTTACATGGTCCCACTCTCTTCATCTACAACTTGGTTGATGTTCCTTTCTACAATCTAGATTTGTTGAGATGGACCATGACATAGTCCCCTACTGCAAATAGTAGATCTTTCCTAGACATATCCACCTTAGCTTTCAGCTTGTGAGTAGCCTCTGTAATTATCTTCTTCACTTGCTCTTGAATCTCCTTCATGGTCTAAGAGAAATATTCAGCATGGCCACTCCTATGCTCCATAGCTCCTAAATCTCTAAGTTCACACACACCTCTTGGGTGCATTTCATACACTATTTCAAAAGGACTTATGCCTGTGGTCCGATTCACATTGTCATTGTAGGCATATTCAGCTTGTGATATGACCAAGTCCTATGTCTTTCCATACTCCTTGGTGAGGCATCTTAGCAGATTACCTAACACTCTATTTATCACCTTAGTTTGTCCATCTATCTGAGGATGGTAGGCTGATCCAAAAGATAAGTTAGTACCTAATCTGCTCCATAAAGTCTTCCAAAAATGACTCATGAACTTCACATCCCTGTCTAAGACAATGCTCAATGGCAGTCCATGGATCCTCACAATCTCTTTGAAGAACAGATGAGCAATATAGATAGCATCATGGGTGGTCTTGCAAGGAACAAAGTGACTCATCTTACTAAACCTATCTACCACCACATAGACATTATCAAACCCTATCTTAGTCTTAGGGGGTCCTACCATAAAGTCCATGCTAATACATTCCCATGGTCTATTGGGAATGGGTAGGGGTTGATACAAACCTACATTGCTATCTCCCCCCTTGGATTTCATACAAACTACACACTATTCCACATACCTTCTGACTTCCCTTGGCAACTTGGGCCAATAATAGAACCTCTGCACTAGTTCCATTGTTTTGTTGGTATCAAAATGACCACGAAGACTACCATTGTGATTCTCCTGGATAAGATTCTCTCGCACTGAACCTTTTGGAACACATAACTAATTCCCCTTGAAAAAAATTCCACTCTACAATGTATACTCTGAGAATTGACTATCAAAGTGATTCTCAAAATCAGAACATACCTTATATGCCTCCGAGAAGTCTTCATCTTCTCCATAGATATCCTTGAAACTCTCTATCCCAATGCTTTTTAATTGAATCTCTTGCACTATTAGCAACCTCCTACTTAATGCATCTACCACCTTGTTCAACTGTCCCTTCTTGTGCTTGATGGTAAATGTGAAGGCTTGGAGGTATTCCATCCATTTCAAATGTCTATTGCTCAACTTCTCTTATGTGTTGATGTAGCTAAGTGCCTGGTTATTAGTAAACACTACAAACTCTTTAGGTAGGAGATAATGCCTCCACTTTCTAAGTGACTGTACTAGAGCATACAGTTCTAGGTCATAGGTAGAATACTTTTTCTTAGCTTCATTGATTTCACTAAAGAAAGCTATAGGCCTGCCTTCTTGGCTTAGCACTCCTATTGCAATTCCACTGGCATCACATTCCATAGTGAATAACTTATCAAAACTAGGTAACAAAAGGATGGGTTGAGTTGTCACTTCTTGTTTCAGTTTCTCAAAACCCTTCTCTGCTTCAAGATTCCATTTGAACTTAGTTTTTAGGCCACCTTTGATTGTATCAAGTATTGGTGCACATATGCCACTAAAATTCCTTATAAACTTCCTATAAAACTGAGCTAACCCATGAAAACTCCTTACCTCTCTCCCGGTGGTTGGTGTAGGCCAGTTTAGGATAGCTTCCACCTTGCTTGGATCCATCTTCAATGATCCTTGGGATACAACAAACCCCAAATACACAAGCTCTTGTTTGAATAATTCACACTTTTCTAAGTTGATGGCTAACCTCTCCTCCTGCAATATTTTAAGAACCAACTCCACATGCTTTAGATTTTCTTCTAATTTCTTGCTAAAGATGAGTATATCATCTAGATATACCACCACAAATAACCCTATGAAGTCCTTGAGCACTTCATTCATGAACCTCATGAATGTGCTAGGGGCATTTGAGAGGCCAAATGGCATAACTCTCCACTCATATAACCCATCAGATGTCTTAAAGGTTGTCTTCCACTCATCCCCATCTTTGATTTGGAACTGATGGTATCCACTCTTCAGATCCAACTTAGTGAAGTATTGTGCTCCTCCAAGACAATCCATCAAGTCCTCAATCCTAGGAATAGGGAACCTATATCTGATTGTAATTCTATTTATAGCTGTAGAGTCAATGCAAAGTCTCCACTTACCACCTTTCTTGGTTGCTAAGACCACTGGTACTACACATGGACTGATGCTCTTCCTATTTAGTCCTTGGTCTAACAACTCCTGCACTTTTCTAGCTACTTCTAGGTTCTGATCTAGTGTAAGCTTGTAAGCTGCTTTGTTTGGCAATGAAGCCCCTAGTATGAATTCAATCTGATGACTGATGGCTCTCTTTGGAGGTAAGGTTGTTGGTGATCCATCACTAACTATATCCTTCAACTGTTCAAGCAACTTCTAGATTGCTCCTGGTATGGTTGTTTTCTTAGTCTTATCTTCCTCCTTGGGTTGCACCATGACCACATATCCTTCCCCTCGTTGTAGAGTGTTGATAAACTCCTTGCCACTACTTAACAAGACACTAGGGGTATTTGACTGTCCTTCTTCCTCATCTGATAGTGACTGCAATTTGAATGTCTTTCCATCCTTCTTGAATGAGATAGTGTTCTCCTTTCCATCATAGATAGCTCCTCTATCATACTGCTATGGTCTGCCCAATAGAAGATGGCAAGCATCCATGGGCAACACATCACACATCAAATTTTCCTTGTACCCTCCAATGGAGAACTCCACCATTGTCTGCTAATTTACAAGAACACTCTGCCCTTTGTTCAACCATGTCACCTTGTAAGGATTAGTGTGGGGCACTTTCTCCAACTTCAACTTCCTCACTGCCTCCTCAAAGATAATGTTAGCATTAGACCTTGAATCCAATATAACCTTGCACACCTTTCCAAGTATTTTACATCTTGCCCTGAATAAGGCTCTCCTTTGCTTTGGCTCTTCTTTGACTAGTTGCCTGATTAGAACCCTACTAAACATCAAGTTCTCCCCCATTTCTAACTCAATGTGACTAACCTCAGGTGACTTGACACTCATAGTTTCTTCTTAAGCATATGCTACTCTCTTTTCTATATTTGAAGAAGATGCTTTCTCTAGGCACCTATAAGCTGGATGTCCTACTTGACCACAGTTGTAACACTTCATACTAGCAAGTGTATGAGTTACTTTTTCCTACTCCTCTTCCTATATTTGAACCTCCTTGAGGTCCTCTACCTCTTCCATAGCCTCCTCTAGAAGTTATTTCACTTCCATGCTCTATGAGTTTTGACTCTCCCTGACTTCTTTGTTCAGTCCCTCTACCTTGGTATCCACCTCTATGTCCTTTTTGATCTCTACCTTTACCTCTATTCTTAGAAGCCTGGTCTTGTTTCCTCCTACTCCTCTCTTCAACCTTTATAGCCAATTGATAGCATTGGTGCACTGTTTTGGGACTTAGAAGAGTCATCTCCTCTTGAATGTTCCACTTCAAGCCGTTAAGGTACCTAGCCACCTTAATACTTTCATCCTCTGAAACATTAGACCTCATGCAAAGTTTTTGAAAATCCTCTATATAGGAATTTACATCTTGGTCTATTTGTCTCAAGCTTTTTCTTTTCTTATGCAACTGAATCTCATAATCATTTGGCATGTATGCTTCTCTCACTTTGGTAACCATTCCCTTCCAAGTAGAAATAGGATTCTTGCCTTCCTTTTCCCTCTCTATCTAAATGAACTTCCACCATGTCAAGGTAGAACCTCTCAATCTTGATTTGGCCACCTTTACCTTATGTGCTTCAGTGACTCCATCACACTCAAAATGGTTTTCCATTCCCTCTATCCAATCCATGACTAAATCAACTTCCATTTTCCCACTAAACAGTGGTATGCCTTCAAGTGCTTTTCCACTCAAAGCCTTCAATGCCTTCAAGAAAGGCTCTTCTTGCAGAACAGGGTCAGGTTCAGGGATCTTTTCTTCCTCTGCAACCTCTTCTCTCTTGGGTACCCTTCCTTCCAACCTATTACTGACCTCATTGGTCTTGGTTTGCACATTATCCATTGCTTGCTCAAGTTGAGCTATTCTTTCCCTCAATAGCCTATTGTCTTCCTCCTATTCTTTGACCTTCTTGGCCAATTCTGCATTTGTCACCATGTCTGTAGAACCACTAGACTCAATCTATGACATATATTATTCTATCCCAAATCTTTTATTGCTTTGATACCAATCTGATAGGGAGGTTGGATGAAACAATCACTATTTCATGCTTTGGGTCTTGCTTGGAAGACTTCTAGGGTGTTTCACTCCACCACTTGCAACCTATAGGACCTCTTTCCTTCTTAGGGTCCCCTGGTTTCTGTTTTCCAACCCAACTATCAATAAAGATTCTCCTACCAAGTCAAGTCTTGGTGCATTCTTGAAACCCTTGCTTTAGCCCTTAATCCACCCTAAAGGCTACAAATCCTCCAAATCTTGAATTTAGCTTTGCAGGGGTGTGGAGGTGTTTCTAATGACTTCAATCCATCCTACCTTGGTTCTTGAGGGTTCATCTGACTTCATTTCCTAATCGCTTCCACCAAACTCTCATTTAGGCCTAAAAAGTCTACTAGCCCTAGGAGCCCCAATTAGGCCTCCTCTAAGAAATCAGGTTAGTTCTCCAATCTTTCCAAAGAAATTTCTTGGGATTCCTGGTTCATGTGGACACATCTCAAATATTTTTGGGGTCTTGGGTCACCACTGTCTGTACAAAGGCTTAACCCACAATTTGGAAAAATTAGGCCTTTACAAACCCTTCCCCAACTTCACTACAAACTGTTAGGTATTCCTCACACTAGATGGATTGATGGAGCTTCCTCCTCCATTCTATGTCTTGGAAAGTTACTTACCTACCCTCTCCACATTGTGACTTGTCAAGAAATGGACACCCCTGCAAATCAAGTGCTTTGTACTTTTTGTCTTCCCTAGCTGAACTCTTCTTGGCTTGCCTAGGGTAAGACTTCCACAGTAGCTCTTGTGTTTTCAAAAGCCCTAAACCCTACAATAAGTACATACATGGATTCTAGTCACTATTCCCAAAGGGCTGTACAATTTGTACGGTGGGAAAGTGAACTAACACTCCATTTTCACAAAATTGCCTGGTTCAAACCAGCAACAGTATGAAAACCAAAATATTTATAAACAAAGATTGAAATTGAATAAAGAAAGCTAACTAATGTCACAAAATGCTTGAATAACTACTAATTTTTACATTCTACACCAGCTACAACACCATGATTAATCCATTAAAAGCTCACTTCAATGCAAAAATAAGAAAATTCACTTCCAAACACAATTGTTTTTTTTTTTTAATTCCCAAAACTTCAAAACATATCAAATGCTTCTAACCCCACTCCAATGTTGAGGCATCCCATAAATAGGGTCTCCAATTTAGTTATCCTCTTCCTTGGGCTCTTCTTGGCTGCTTGTAGCTCCAATTGAGCAACATTTGCAAATATTTTGCAAGAATTCCTAAAAAATCCAAAAGCTTATTTTGAGCTAGAACCTAATGATACCTATTCTATGGTCAACATGACCTTCATCAGATGATCAAAACCCAATCAAAAATGCCACTAAGGCACAACCAAAAATGAACATGAAAAATGAAAAGTTGGCCTAAACAAATTGCCAAAACATGACCTTCTAGACAATCTTAGGTAACCTATGGGTGCTCCTACACCAGGTAGGTAGAGAGGGAGAGGGGAGATATAGATAAGTAGAGAGAGAGGGAGGGAGGGAGGGAG
The DNA here is from genome assembly GCA_007258455.2 of Sequoia sempervirens. Lineage (NCBI taxonomy): Eukaryota > Viridiplantae > Streptophyta > Pinopsida > Cupressales > Cupressaceae > Sequoia > Sequoia sempervirens. Next base: position 998,203 of record VDFB02047144.1, on the reverse strand, counting down.
ATGTAGTGAATTGGGGGAGAGAGGTGAGATAGAGAGAAGTAGAGAGTGATGGATGGAGAGGTAGATAGAGAGAGAGAGGAGATAAAGATAAGTAGAGAGGGAAGGAGAGGTAGAGAGAGGAGAGATAGAGATAAGTAGAGAGGGAATGAGGGAGGGAGGGGGAGGTAGGAAGGGAGAGAAAGGTGAGATAGAGAGGTGTAGAGAGAGAGTGGTAGGTTGTGATGGATGCAAAGGTAGGTAGAGAGAGGGATTGGGAGATAGAGAGTAGATAGGGAAGAAGAGAGGGAGAGAGAAATATGGAGGGAGAGGGAGGTGAGAGAGAGGTGAGATAAAGAGAAATAGAGAGAGTGGTAGGGAGTGATGGAGGGAGAGGTAGGTAGAGAGAGAGGGGAAATAAAGAGAAGTAGAGAGAGAGATGGATAAGTAGAGAGGTAGTTCTTGAGATTAAGGGAGAGAGAGTTAGATAAAGGGATGGAGATAGTGAGAGAGAGGTCTAGAGTGTAAGGGATAAAAAATGAGTGAGATAGAGAGAGAAATAATACAACTTGCTGATTACTAGAATTTGATCTCCTGATTACCAAAATTTGACATGTTGATTATTGATATTTGACTAAGTCTAAAATTTGTGAGATCTTCCAAAAACTAGAATCTACATTATAACTCCTAGAGATCTGAAACTACTCTCAAACATCCTCAAACTATATACATGAGATATAACTTAAAGTATAAGAAAGTAAACATCCATATGTAAATGTTTATTTCATGTATACAGTTTCCCTCAAAGATAACAAGAAGAAAGAAAAGAAAAAGAGAAGAAAAGTAAATTCAATATAGACCAAAATGCTAGCGCGTTATAACATGCTCGCATTTTGTCAATGCATTCAAATAACTCAAGTGCATTATAACGTGCATACATTTTACCTTGCTTTGGGAATCCCCAAGCCTTTGGCTTGTATTTGCTTTGGATTTCCAACCCAAAGGCTTGGAGGGCCTTCCCAATGTCCAAAGACATTTTTTTGCATATTCTACTAAATTTCACATAATCTCATTTGTGCTAACCGTTAGGTTTGCACGTGTTTCAAGGTTGAACAAATCAAACACTTGGGTAATGTTAGGTTCTCTCTTAGCTATCTAACAATGTTTTTTTTTTCACATTTTGACAATGTTAAGCCTTTGATCTATAATTTCTTTTGTTTGTGTCTATTTTTTTTGGAAAAAACCAGTGTTTGGTGTTTTTTCATTATAAATAAACTATTCATCAAAATTTCAAATAAATTAGATTTTTAGAAATTAGACTCCATTCCACACATATGGAAAAATATTTTCAATATTTTCAAAATTTATAGGGTAGCACAGCCAAAATTATGATTTTCAGGAAGTGTCCACTTTGAAAATTAGTAAAAATTCAAATATTCATTAAAAAATTATTAGAAAAATTGGGAATAAGCTACATATTGTTTTCTAGTTTCTCACTGAAGCAATTTTAAAAATACTAAAAAAAAATTAACCTTTTTAGGGAGCCAAAAAACTTGTTATGTTATCTTTTTCTGACAAAAATAACACCAATTTCTATGGCCCCCTCTTTTGAACCCCTTAATTTGTGCCATTTTAAAAAAAAAATAGTAGTTTATAAAGTAGACTCAGAGCACTACGATCTTAGTTTTGTTGCATCTCAAAATTTTAAGTGTAACTATCCTTAATTTCACGTCCAAGATCAATATTTCCTGATTTTAGAAAAAAAGTGACCACTTAAGACCCCTTTTTGGCCGCCCATCTTTTTACAATTACCCCCCAACATTATTTCCAAATTGTATATGTGATTGGTTAGAACCATGCATCAAGAAAGTAAATCTACACCAATATGTCAGGCACCTATGTCGTTATAGAGATAATCAATTTGGTAAACATCTAAGATTTCAATATTATATGATAAATTTCATAATGAGACATCATGCACAAACATTAGTTGTAGTTTTCATGGACATCAATCTCCATCACATGCCTATCACAATAAATGAGCTTCATGAATATATGAACAATACACCACAATCACAGTTTGCAGATAGATTGATGTGATTTGGAACTTCTCTAAGAGGTACAAGATCATATTGGTCAAAATGTCTTGCACTACCATTGGAGGTATTAGCACAATTGGTGTTATGCTATTGTTCCACCATTATAGTGCTACATAATTTTCTTGAATGCACAATCCATATAATTGCACAAGGGTCATACAACCTTTTTAGGTAAATTTTTTTCTCCAAATTCTCTCAACACCAAATCTGAAAAAAAATTTGAAAATAAGACTTTTGTACTATTGAGATGCAATGTTAGGGTTTGTTTGGGTTTTTCCCACAATAGTGTGTCCCACTTATGGGACATCCTAATTTTTTCTTGAAATCACATATTTTTTAGAAAAATTAATGATTTAAGCCTTTAGGGGTTATATTTAAATGGTTTTAATTGAAGGGGCTCAAATCAAACCCCCTTGGATCGAACCCTCAAAGGAGTCTCCTCTACACCTATCAAAATGCTAACAAAATACCACTTTTTTTTCATTTTTTGTGGGATCAAAAGAAGCCATTTTGAAATTACATTTTGTAAGTATGTAGCCCTTATTATAATCTTTTCAAAAAGTATGATTTTGAGTATATTTAATTTTATTATTATATTAATTTTCTATTTATTTTGAATCTGGGATTTTAACCAAACATCAAGGTCTATATTTTGTACACACAAAAAATGGAGAGTTTTTTTTATAAACTATTTATGCACTAGGTATTGATGTCCTTGTTTCAATAAAAAAAAATCATTTGGATATAAAATATGGAACAAACCAATGTTCGAATTATAATTAATCTTATTCGAAAATTAATAAAATATGAAATATGCAAAATCAATTTTTTTATGAAAAATTATTTGTGTGCTAGATATTGGTGTCACCAATCTATGTTTCAGAATTTATGATTTTATATTTTTGTAAAAAAATTATGCGATATGGAATAAATGTCACTTTTAACAAATTTTGGTAACTATAAAAATAAGTTATTAAAACATATTAATTTTTTTCAAAAAACATCTTCTTCTTTTTTAATACATTAGACTATACACACAAAATATAAAAAAAGTATAGTTCACATCATCTTCAAATTCTTAGTGGTTAAGTATGGGTGATAAAATGATAAAATTTGGTTGAAAATATTGATTTCAATGTCCCACTTTGGTTAAAAACTGGGACACACTATAATGGGATTATTCTTTGGTCTCAAAATACTTTAAAAATTAGTAGTTCACTTGATACCTTGAAGAAACCCTTATTTGTAAACTAGGTCATGTATTCTAAATCAAGTGAAATAAAAGATAATATTGTATTTCTCATGCATTCCAAATACTGTAGAATAATTATAAATGCTACCAATTTTTTTTAAAAGATGCAAACACCTAGATTCCAAGAAACACAATTATTAACCCAAGGGTTAAATTTTTCTATCAAACTATTCTAATTCTCTAGATAATTTGAGGGTGCTAGAGAAGAGAATATTGGGTTTTAGGAAAATAAAAATGTAAAGTGATTAGCTCCTGGTAATATGTCAAATAATAGAGACTAAAAGTTATACCCTAGCATCAAGGCTTTGATACTATGTTAGAATTTACAAAATAGAGAATAACTCAAAATCTAGTGTAAAAAAATAGAAACTATAAAATTGTAAATACAAATGTTATGAAATTGAAATAGAATAAATAAGTTAGTTTCCTAAGAGAGAAATACAAATTTTAACAAAACAAAGTAGCTTTAACAAAGCTCCCAATAGCATGAATGAATTACAAGCTAGAGGATAATACAAATATATAAACCTCTTGGATGTATGAATTAAGGAGATGACAAGTCCAAGAAGTATGAGTTAAATCTCAATCACTCATTTATCTCATTAACTATCATTTATTAAAAACTACTTAATGAACTAATCAAGTAATAATCATTATGTAATTACGGAGCTAATCATTCTGTAATATCATTTAACTTACTGAGCTAATCAAGTAACTATCATTTATTAATCTAAATGATTTATACTTAATTAGCCTTAAAAACTATATTTTCATTTCAATATTGAAAGAAATTTGAAAGTTGTCTCCAATATGAAAATAGACTATAACTATCTGATGATAAAATAATATTTTTTTCTGACATTCAATTAAATAAGTAGGATGACCATTGATCTCAAATGTTGCGCTTCTTAGATTACATGCATTAACGTTGTCACCTTTATATGAGCATGAACCTCTCTTTAGAACGTTAAAATGATGGAAACACATCTCTTAGAGAGCATAGATAAAAATCTTAATTGAGCAGGTGCTTTGAAAGTTGGGATTGAGATAATGGCTTCAAAATATCTATTTGTTTTCATGTGTACCAGGTTTAATTAGAGGTAAACCAGTATATTACGAAGAGCACCATTAGGATTCAATTAGATCTCACAAGAGTTTGATAGTATTTAGATGTGAAAAGAGTTTGATGGTAGGTATTTAGATGTGAAAATAGTTTGATGGTATTCAAAGTTCTAAATGAGTTGTCAAGTTATGATGCAATTAAATGTCAGAGATTCCCGAAAAAATCCGATAGATAGAGATTCAAAGAATCAAGATTTAGTCTGGTATGGAAACAATAGAGCCTCAGCTCTAAGGACTGAGTTAACAGAGATACCTTGTGTCAGAAATTAATATGTTTATCATTTGTTTCTCCTTGTGTAATGATGTAAATAATTTTTTAATTAAATTATTGGAAAATTATATATGAGATCTCTTATTTAATAATAATAGATATTAAAAACTATACATAATAATAAAATTATATATTTTAGTAATATAAAAGAACTTGCTAAGTATTTTTTGTTTTATTTTTTACTATGTAATTTAATCACTGTATGACTAGTGAGCTAAACCTTAACTATTTTATTTGTACTTTTCACCTCTTTCCATCGTGAAGACACTCTCATCCACTTCATAATATGCATATGAAAAATCAAATAATGATTCTTAAAATGAATGTTGTTCCCCATTCTTATTTATTGGATAACTTAGGAGGCAACTATACCTCAAATATCTACCCATATACTAGTTAGAGAGAGAAAGATGTAACACATGTTGTTGCTCCATAAAAAAATTAGATTTCACAAAAATCCTTTATTATTAGCCAAATTAACAAACAATTTATGTTTTAATCTTTCGATTTCTCTTACTAATCTATTGGAAAATGAGCAATCTCAAGGTATTTTAGGGGCAAAGGTGATTATGAATCCTTTATACATGTTTGAAAATTTCTTTCATATAAAATTTTATAAAATTTAGATTGCAAGATAATTTTTTAACATTTTATAAAGTCAAGATAACATGAAAAATAATTTATAAGACATGTTAAAAACATTCAAAAAAAAAAAGATACTATGAACAATATTTTGAGAATTTTCAAAATTCCTTCTAAAATGAAATCATACTTGTAATTTTTGTAATGGTTGTCGATGCTTGCACTTGTTATTTTTGTATATTGTTCTATGATACTTGATTTTAATTTTTTCCTACTTCTTCCTTATTCAACTGTAAGTTATTTTAATTATTTTGGACTTGGATACTTATCAAAAAATTATAATATATGTTATTAATCATTAATTTTGGGTTTGTTTATAATTGAGGTAATTTAATTTTTTGAAAAAGTCCAAACCATGTAAGAAAAGAACAACAAAACAACAATCACACAAAACCATAGCAACCTAGTTTCCCAAAATAAAAATGTGATGAAAGAGATCAAGCCCAAATAATTCTTCATCCACAAGTATAAACCCACACACCCTTAGACTTTTGGTGTGGTTGAGAGACCAATTAGGAGATATCATTCTTTCGGGTTTGAATAATTGTCCATGAAGTGTTAACTTCCAAATTTGTAGACCTAGGAGATGAGGGAGGGGATCCCCCCCAAGGGCTCATCTAAGGGCAATACTAAGGGATAAAATGGAGGTTTTGATCAAAAAACTACCATACCAAGAACAATAGACTAGTAGTTTGAAGCTAAAGGAAAAATAAGAATAGTAGAAATAAGTTGTTGAGTATTAAGAACACTAGCCAAAATATTTGAAGGAACCTCATAAGACCTAGAGGGTAAAGTTGTTATAATAGAGGAGAGTGGCTCTGATTCCCCTAAATCAACTATTGAATCTTTAGGAAACAACATAAGATGATTGATAACAAAAAATTTCCACCTAGTTGAGGAGGATTTCTTGTGGATAATATGAAGACAATCCAAACACAAGTTCCTATTAGTGAAGCAACATGTAAATCAAAGGGGGTGCCCTTGCAATTGACCAAATAAGGTAAAGATTGGTTATTAACTTGTAAAAAAACCTCACATGTTAAATATTTTAACATATTTTTCCACCATGAAACATTCAGAAGTGGTACAAGTAAAGTTTGTTGAAGGTGGGTCCACCTTGAAGGATCAACTCTCATTCCAAGAAGAAATGGATGAATTTTCTTAGTGGTTATATCTCCTCTAGAATAGATGAAGGATATAATCACCTTCTTGATAGAATTATTGTCACTAAATATTTTGATGTCACTCTCTTTGTCACATGACTAATAAACATTCTAAGGATGACTCCCTACTAAATTTTTCACAACACATCAAAATATTATAATTACATTAATAATTAAAATAGTTATTGGAATTTTTATAACTAATCATTTTCATAAATACTAAATCATATGCAATTATTGTAGCATAAAAACTATTTAAACAATTATAATTATTATTTCATTTGTATCTATTATATTTATGTGATCCCTAAATGATTGTAACATATGTGTTTGGTATACTTATAATCATCCATAGACGATGCACCATTTATAGTGTTAGTGTTAAGTGTTAGATCCTATATAAAATCATTTGTATAAAAACTCTATGGTTGGGGTTTTAGCCCTTAACTAATTATGAATAAGACTCATTTGCACCAATTGAAATTGAATTTGTCATTGGAGCTAGATGGATTTTAAAAAGGATTCTCTTGTCCATATAACAATAGCACCTAAGGAGTGTGACTCTCATGGTAATCTAGTGTAAATGTGTAGGTTTTGGAAGTGTAAACAAATGTGGTTGGGGAATAGGTCATTGGAAACCACTAAGAGGTAGAGGTTTTAGTACAGGGCCCTCAATTGTTAGGGTTGAGGGTACTTGTGGCCTTAATCACACTTAACCAATCATGTATTGATGTGGCACATGTAGGAGACTTTTTTGAAAAATACATAAAGTATAGCATGTTTCTACTCATTCAAGATGAAAATTGGTAGCTAAAAGAAGCCTTTGTACATCAAATGCATCAAATGAAAATTTAGTCTCCTATACTCCAATGCACATTTAATACTTTCTCTAGGCCAAGTATTGTAATATGAGGAAGATCAATTTGCATGCAAAGGGTTAATTTGTATATTTAATGCTTGATGACCTAGTTTAGTTTATCTTCAAGCATGGACTACTAAAATTATTTTAAAAAGATAAAAGGAAAAATAGAAATATATCTAAATGTCCTGAATTTTTTGTTAAATTATTATGTCAATTTGTAGAAGTAGAAGTCTTGATATTAATAGTTTAATGGTGATCCCACAATAGTGGTTTACAATTTTTGGCCAAACTGGACACTGAAATATTTTTTTTTAACTAAATCTTCACTTTCGGGCAACTATAGCGGCTAAACCATGAGAAATTTGAAGATGATGCAAACTAGAGTTTCGTGAAATTTTATCTATAGATTCTAAATATATTTTTTTCAAAATTTTTGGAATTAGATTACACTTATTTTTCCATCTCCCTCGAAAAGTAGTTTTCTTCAAAAAACAACATTTTAAAAAAGTGATGCTCACTGTATAACATATAACTTCTTTTCCATGAAGGATAAAATTCTAATTCTTTCAAATTTAGATTTGTAACTCTGATATCTAGTGCTTCCACTTGGTTAGATAGTTTCTTATTGAATATTTTTTCTTTAATCAATTTTCGAAGTCAAACCAAATACAATTTAGACATAGTGCGACCGTATAACACGTAACTTTTTTTTGTATGTATTGAAATTCAATTTTATTCTTTTTGTTGGATCGAGGACTTCAATATCTAGTGCACTCATTTTTTATTTTTATTTTTTTCATAATATTCTATTTTTCCACATGTGCAAAAAGAAGAGTTTGATTTTCGGTGAAAAACCGACATTCACAAGAAATAAAAAATAAATATAATAATAAAATTAAAATTATTTAAAATTATACTTTTTGGAAATATTATAATAAGGAATACATACTTACAAAAATAAAATTTAAATGAATTCATTTGATCCTCCAAAAGGTAAATCAAAAGTGGTTTTTTATCAGCATTTTGATAGGTGTAAAGGAGACTTCGTTATAGGTATGGTTTAAAACTTGCGGGGTTCAATCCAAGGGGGTTTGACCTAAGGTAGTTTGATAAAACCCTCTTCAATTGGAATTCTTTAAATGGAAATTTTTAAGGCTTAAATCATTATATTTTCTAAAAATATGTGATTTCAGCAAAAATCAAAATCTCCCAGAAATTGTAAACCACTATTGTGCCTTGGTTAAACCATGATTTCTAGAGTATGGATTCAAGTTCCTTATTTTTTGTAATAGTTTTGGGTGGATGATTGCTTCCAATGGATATGAAATATGTTAGGGATATTTTTGGCAATTGATCTAAAAGTAGATGGCTTGATCCACTCAAATTTAGAAACACCACATTAAAGGTCTGTAACCAATTTCCATTCACCTAATGTATGAGCAAAAAACATAAATAAAACATGGAAGATCACTAAAACGAAGGAGGAATCAATAAAATATTATGAAAAATTATTTAAAAGTGTGGGTAGAAAGTTGGAAGAAACCTTGACATAAAAGAAACGAATTGAGTGTTTTATTTTAGGTTTAACCTCTCACATTATAGTAGAACTAGAAGAGAAGATTTCCTCTTCGTAAACGGATGTAGTAGAATTGATCACCATAATATAATCCTAGTCAAATATAAGGGAGAATGATTTAGTAGGAAATGATGAAATTGATAATTTTAATTAGAGTTGGACAACGTAATATTGAAGTAATAAATTATAATGAAAGCTAAGAAAGATGAGACTTCTTCGCCATCTAGAAGAAGTAAATTTTGGTTTAAAAATTACACTAGGGAAGAATATCTAAGGAATGAATGTTTGATAACCAAAGCCAAAATCTACAACCTTTTCTAGCATCCTCCTCACTTGTGCCAAAATGGGAGCCTTGTAACATGGTATGGACATCCATCAAAGCACAAAGGATAGAGAAATTTTGTAAGATGTTGTTGTTACAACTGCTCCAGTAGACATGCATGAAAAATGTGGAAGCATTTGACAAGGGGTGTGAAGTGTTTTGAGACCACATTTCATACTTATTTATAAGGAATTCTATATCTGGCCATAATAAATCATCCACAAGAACCATAGTTCACCATGCTAAACATTGACCTACATGTATAATTGGATAAGTGATCCTAAGATACACATTCAAGCCCTTATAGATTAGTGTTTTTTTACTATTACTTTGATGATCAATTCATAGCTAAGATTTTCCTCTATTCATTAAGGGAAAAAACCTTAAAATGGTTCTAATCTTTATCTACCTATTTTATGGGTTCCTTCCTCTATCCCACATATATGTTTTCATGGAACACATTGAAGTCAACATAGAATTGTAGGTCAATTCCATCAATGTTATACATTGCAATCAAGGTACAAATGAGAAGGTGATTGGTTTTTATCTTCTATTATTGATTACTTCTTTCATAGATCTATCTTCTTCTCGACTCTAATATCAAGAGAGTATTTATTAAGAATATTTTCCCAAAGCTTCACAATCAAAATCTCTTACACAAATATCCAAATTTTATAACACTTTGTACCACCTTGTATGATTATACATAAGTGATAGATCACCTTAAGGTCATCTCTTTGACCTTGATGAATCTATTTTTTAAACCCATCCTCTTCTCAAGAAACCAATAATTGTACAAAGAAGAACACAAATAACTTATAATTTTCTCCTTAATCCAACCCTAACAATTAACTAAAATAATCAAATTTTCCTTACTCCTCTTTGTCATCTAAACTTCCTATCTCCATTCACAAGCTAACTGTAATTGGATGAAGCTAGAAAAAATCCCAGTTCCATCTTTCATGAGTTTCTTTGAATAACCTTATCCAACTTCATCCTATCCAACCCTTGAACCCAAACATCTTATTATTTCAAAATCTCCATTTTCTTATAGTATATTGACCTATTTCACTATGAAACATGCCTTACTATTATCCTCTCCATTTTGTTTTTCTTAATTAGCTCTCTGTAATTCCTTATCACCAAATCATGTTCCATTTTACCTAAATATTATTTTTTCATCTTCACTTTCATAATATTCTCCTGGGATATGCTTTTATTAATCCAACCATAGTAATTACTAGAGTTCTTTTTCTTTTTCTCTTTTTCTTAAGTTTCTACATGACAAGTTTTTCTTGAATTTTTTCTTTTTTTCTCCTTTGTATTATTTTCCAATTTATCTCTTTTCAATGAGGATTCGCCTATTCTACATTCATTTTCTATATTCTATTGGTTTTCTCCTCTAATTTAGTTACTCATTACTACTTTAGCATCATAGATTATATTTGGACTAGACAATTATTCACTTTATAATCAATGATGCCAACACATTATTATAGAACTATTAAATTTGGGATAACTATTAATATCATGTGATTTATCACCACAAAAATAACATGTGAATTTTCCTCCTTTTTTTCCTTTTGCACTCATTAGCATAATGTCCTAGTTTACCATAGTTATAATATTTTGGCCTTTTGGTCATCCTTCTTTCTCCAATACCCCTATTATTATCACGGTAGCCTCCCCTACCACCTCCATCTCAATAGTTATCATGGTGACTCATGGAGGGTCATATATCTTGAATTTGTGGTACCATATAGTGTATATTGTTAGGTGGTCTTATACTTTCTCTCAATTGAAGTTCCCACTAGCTACATGCCAAATAAGCATTCAATGATTTTATAGCTAAAGGTTCCATATGTTCTATCCAACCCATATCCAAAAAATAATATTCATCTTCTTCATGAAATAACATTAGACACCTGTTTGTGTCATGTTTGTCCCACTTTATACTTAACAATATATACTTACTATCTTTTTAGGGAATTTCCCAAGTTCTCCTCTTAGTATGGTAGCCCTCTTCGTGCCTTTCATTATCAAATATTAATTCCTTAGATGTTCTTCCCTAGTGTAATTTTTAAACCAAAATTTGCTTCTAAATGGTGGAGAAGTCTCATCTTTCTTACCTTTCATTATAATTTCTTACTTCAATATTATGTTGTCCAACTCTAATCAAAATTGTCAATTTCATCCTTTCCTACTAAATCTTTCTCCCTTATATTTGACTAGGATTATATTACGGCGATCAATTCTACTATATCCTTATACGAAGACAAAATCTTCTCTTCTACTTATGCTATAATGTGAGAGGTTAAACCTAAAATAAAACACTCAATTCATTTCTTTTATGTCAAGGTTTCTTCCAGCTTTCTAACCACACTTTTAAATCATTGTTCATAATATTTTATTGATTCCTCCTTAGTTTTTGTGATATTCCATATTTTATTTATTTATTTGCTCATGCATTAGGTGAATGGAAATGGGTTAGGGATCATTAATGTGATGTGTCTAATGATAGAAGAAAAAATAGCAAGGGAAATAAGATGGAAGAATTTCAAGGTTTAGAGATTGGTTTTACCATATACCTTATACCTTTTGGTATGATGGTATAAGTAATCCTACAAGTATGGATTGCACAAGGAGGAAGGGAGATGGGAAGTGGGTTGAGGGAAACAAGTGGGGAAAATACTAAAAGCCCAAGATTTTGAGACTTAAAGGAAAAGTGAATCCTCAAATTAGGAATTAAGGATGGTGAATACTCAATGCTAAAGGAGAGAAAGCATGGGAAAGTGCAAGCGAAGAATAATTAAGGTTCATGGATTAGTCTTATAGCTTAAGAAGTGCATGATTACATGGATACCTAAATCCTGGGGCCAAAAGTAAAGACAAAGGGAGTGGAAGCATAGATAAAGCCATGATAAAGTACATACGTAATGAGAAGTCTAAAAGACTAAAACAATCAAAGGTTTCAAACAAAAATGTAAATGTTGGGTTTCAAGGAATGGAGGGAAAGAATACTAACAAGAGGAAATATATAAACCCAATAAAGGCTACAAATGTATACAATCACCCCTAACACTTAGAAATTTCTATAGTTTAAGATATTTAGGCATGTGGCAAGTATAACAAAAGACAAAACACTACAACAAGAACATTGTTTAGTAAGGGGGTGTGTTGAAGGAATTCTTAGATTGGTTATAGACAATGGCCAAAACATGGTTCTATTAAGAAAGGAAACACTTGACGTAGATAAATTTGTACTTAATAACATAGGCCCCAACATCACCTAGAAAGGGGCAAAACAAAGATATATATATATATGATCAAATATCAATGAGGGACTCTATAGGAAAAAAAATCAAACTTAAAAAGAATTAGAAGCACACTAGAGTCCTTTTAGTAAGAATGATATGCAAGGTAAAGGCTCAAAAGGACAAACATCAACAAAGGGTTCCCCAATTTTGTCTAAAATTAGAGATGGTGTTGCAAGGCCTAAAGAAGTGGAAACTTTAGTAGAGAATGTTTAGAAACATTCTAGGATAAACAAACCAACAAAGGAACCCGTATATTAAGGTTTTTCATAATTAAAGTTTTTCAAAATAACTTTATACAAGAAATTAATCTCCATGAATTAACAAGGCCTTGGACTAATCCATGGAAAAATGTGTATGAAAGTGAGTTCATTTCCTCTTCATGAAATCAACTAAACTAATAATTAGAAGTAGGAATTCCAACAATCTTAGAGATAAATTTCATTACAATGTGACAATTAACACATACTTGAAGGTTCTTAGCAAGCCTAATAGTTGTTCTAAGGGGCATATCTAGAAAACCAAAAGCAATTGACAAATTTTCACTATGATGGCAAAGAAATAAATTTTTTCCCTCCCTTTCCACACCACTAAGTGTCTTGCATCTCAAAAATATCTTGCTAACTTCATCTCCCAAGCCAAATTCTCCAATTTTGCATAGATTTACGGTGACCTACACAAGCACCTACCATTTTATGGTCTTCAATCCTAATACATCTGAAGAGCTTTTTAATTCCTTATCTTTCATCAATCCTCTTACCATTTGCTCACACGACCTGCCCACTTCTACGTAGATGTTTGAAAGAAAAACATTAATTGCATCTTTTCTAAAATCCAAATAATAAAATAACATTGCTGTAAATACTCCTAAACCTATATTCATATGGGATTTGCAGGCAACAAGAAAACAGATCGACACATCCACTCCCAAGTTCAACTGGCATCTTGATGATAAAGTTAAGGGTGTCCTCAAAATAGCCAGCACGAACAAGTAGGTCAAACACACACATAATGATCAATTATACGTGTAATGTACTAGCGGTTACCCATGTGATTGAAGTATGTACAGCTCACATTCACCTGCATGGCTGCATCAAAGCTTATAGTGTAGGACATGCTCCAAAGTGCTTCATTAATTCAAATATTTTGAGAGCATCCTTGTAAAATCCATTTTGTGTATATCCCACGAACATTGCGTTCGCTGAGACTACATTTCTTTGAGGCATTTTTGTCAAATAGTTTTCGTGCCTTGTTTATGCTTCCACATTTTCCATATATGTCTGCTAGAGCATTCCCAACGATAATATCTGACCAAAATCCCCCTTTCATTAGGCTTTATACATCTGACAAAATCCATGTCCTTTATCCTTTTATTGATTGCATACCTTGTTCCAAAGCTCCCATTTTGCGACAGGCAGGGAGGATGCTGGCAAAGGTTGCGGCGTCTGGCTTTACACCTGCCAACTGCATTTGCTTGAAAGTTTTTGAAGACTTTTCAGCAAATCCCTTTTGCGTATATGTTGCAATCATGACATTCCATGAGACCACATTTATTTGGGTATTCTGTCAAACAGTTCATGTGCCTTGTCTATGTTTCCACATTTTGCATACATGTCTACCAAGGCAGTTGCAGCCACAACATCTGACAAAATTCCTTTCCTTTATCCTTTGGTGGATATCCATACCTCGTTCCGAAGTTCCCACTTTGTCACAGGCAGAGAGGATGATGGCAAAGATCGCAGAGTCTGGGTTTACACTTGCTGATGACATTCGACTGGAAGTTTCTAAATCCTTTTCAACAAATGCGTTTTGTTCATACCCTGCAATTTTAGCATTCAACGAGACCACATTTATTTAAGGTATCCTGTCAAACAGTTCATGTCCCTTGTCTGTGCTTCCACATCTTGCAGACATGTCTACCAGAGGATTTCCAGCAGTGATTGATGGACATCTATATCCTGTTCCAAAACTCCTATTTTGGCACAGGCCGTGAGTAGGGATGCAAATGAAGTTTGTTTGGCACGGAAACCTATTTGTTGCATATGGGGATCTACGGGCGGGAGTAAATGGTTTAAAAAACTCAAAACTTTACGCGGGATTAACAGGAAACGGAAACGGCGATAAGAAACGGCGAACGGGATAAATTAATGGGGCCCACACTAGCCACCTAAGCGAGTCAACGCTTAGAGTGTGCTGGTTAAGCCAGCCCCTCCACAACCATCTCTCCTGGACATATAAGAACCTGCTATTTTTCTTACAGCAGGTGCTTTTTTTGGATATGATAAGGCTCTGCTAAACTATAGATAAAAAATAGCAGCAGCCTAAAAAGCACAAGATTTTAAGAGCAGTCTAATCCTTCCTGTTTGCTATAAGTTGTTGCCACTTTATTGAATTTATTCTATTGTTTTCTGAGTGTTTTGAGTTTGGCAATTCTCAAGTGCCCTTCAGCCTCTTGTTTTGGTGGTAGAATACAATGTGAGCTCTTCTGTAGAGCAATGTGCTAGGTAGCCCCATGATTACTCTCTACTGAAAGTTTGACATGAGTGTATTAGAAGAGGTGCGTGGAGCAATCATTGTGGGTGCTGCTCCATCTTGCATGGCCACTGTAGCATGCTTGAAAAAGGAAGGAATACCCAGCATTCTGATTGAGAAAGAAGCCTGCATAGCCCACTTTTGGAAAAACAATACATATGACAGGCTTAAACTTCACATAGCTAGAGAATACTGTGAGCTGCCATTCATGCTATTTCCTCCCTCATATCCCGCATTTGTTACACAGTTCATAGAGTACGTGGAAGACTATGCCAGTAGGTTTCAGATCACCCTAAGATTCTGCCAGACTGTGGAGCATGCTACCTTCAGTGAAGGAAAATGCCATGTTGTATGTCGTGCTAAGAAAGATGATGGAGCAGTGGAGTTCAAGGAATATGTAGCAAAATGGCTGGTGGTTGCAACTGGGGAAAACGCAGAGGCTGCGAGGGCTTGTATTCCAGGCCTTAGAAGCCTTCCATGGGAAGGTCATTTATTCTAGTGAGTCTAACGAGATGAGTATATAAAGGCCAAAAGTTTTTGGTCGTTGGATGTGAAAATTCAGGCATGAAAGTTGCTTTGTTTCTTTTCAATTCCACCAAGCCTTCTCTTGCAGTGCACAGTTCTGTGAGTATTTTTCCATCAAACCATATTTTTTATATTCCTAATTTTTTGAATCAACTTTATTGATCCACATTTCATAAATAGTAATATATAAAAAAATTATGCTTTGACAGAAAAATACTGACAGAGCTAGGCACAGCAAGAGAAGGCTTGGCGCTGGAACTGAAAAGATCCAAAGCAATTTCCATGCATGAGTTTCCACATCCAACGACCAAAACCTTTTGGCCTTTATAGCTACAGTTGTCAAAACTCAAGTAAATAAAGGAAAATCACAAGATTGTGCTCTTCTTAAGTTCTCATGGCAAAACAATTTAAGCTATATCAATTGCAACTGAAAAACTAATTCATTCGCAGCCTCTGTCTCCTTATCTGTGCATTATTTTTAATTTAAAACTGAAAAACTAATTCATACGCAGCCCTTTCCTTTCATCTTCTCTTTTGGTGATGACCATTATATATTTCATTTTGTCTTTTATTTTGACTTTAAATATTTGTGATACCCTAATTTATGTGTGTTGGACTTAAATACTAAGAATGTGCTTAATATGCCTTAATTATATTCGTGTCCATTAAAAACCTTTTTAACAAACACATTTCCCCTGATTCTTATTATCGAAAGATAACAAATTTTAAATTCGATAGACGCTAGCAAACGCGATCATATCCAAAGGACAGCATCGCAGTACTCTAATATTATCTAGAACAACCAAAAATAGTCAAAAATAGTCAAAAATAAGAAAGTTGAGTAGAAGTGGCATGGTTTGGTATTGCATATGGACATTGTAGCCTCACGTGGCGTTGAAAGGGGGTTCCAATTCTCTACTATAATTTCTCTATATACACTCTTTAGCTATTCAACCTCAATATTACATTTTTATATTACATTTTCCTGTGTTGTTGTACGATGGAGAAGAGCGGATATCAAAATAATGGCAGTGAGCCGCTGCATGTCCTAATGTTCCCGTGGTTAGCCCACGGTCACATCTCTGCTTACGCAGAGCTCTCCATCAGGCTTGCCCAGCAAGGCACTAAAGTTTCCTTCTTTTCAACTCCACTCAATATAGCAAAAATCAAGCCCCTGTTTGAAGCCGCCAGGTCTCACAAATTCAGCTGCTGCAGCTGCCACTGCCAAAAGTAGCGGGGCTTCCGCGGTGGATGGATTAGAAGGCCCCTTTGAAAAGCTTTTGGCGGAGATTTGTCCGGACTGCGTGATCTTCGATTTTGGATAGATGAGTTAGTCCTAATCATCCATTCACACAACTAAATTCATCTATCACATTATTATCAAAAACATTTTTCTTCCATTCTAATTATAACAATATAGTAGATGTAAATATTGTATTAACCATGTCTTGATAAAAATGAAGAATTTGTTGCTTTTTTGTAATTTCATTTTGTTATAAGCTACAAAACAATAAATTTGCAAACATACTCATACATATTGCATACCAATAATTAATTCAAATAAATTTATATTTAACAATGTCGCTTTCTTACACATCCTAATCACTTTTGACACCTCATTAATCTCTAATTTTTCTATAAATTATTACTTACAATTCAAATAAAATAAGAATTGAAAAATCTACATATGAAAAGTAGATATGTAACATATGAAGAAGTCATGTCTATTTTAAAGGAAGGAAGATGGAAATGTAGATAGGCGTGTGGGTAGGATATATGAATAAGTTAAGATGCACATAAAGCACAAATATTTGTAGAAGATTTGGTTGGGAAAGGGAGATAAAACAAAAATATAAATGCATAGAGAGGCGTCCAAATTAGAAAGAGAGGATGGTTTGTCTGTAATGTGGGAGCGACGTAGATCTTTTCTTCCTTGCTGCACCAGTAACTTGGTAGTTCCTTTTACCTTCATAAATGTATCAAAAGTCTGATTTTAGGGTAGTTGTGATTTTTTTTTGAGTTTAATTTGATTTTATAAGTTTTTTTTTTAAGAGTTGGTATTTGGAAATTCACTTTGTACATGCAAATGTTGGATGATAGTTTGAAGATTTTGTAATTGTTTTTGCAAGCTTTTGGATTCAACTATGTATATTTTTGTGTTGGCATTTCCGATCGCACTCAACGATCTCAGCGATTCCTCTCCCTGATGGTGGATCATTGAGTCTGATCCAAAACGTCAACACAAAAACATACACAGTTAAATCCAAAAGCTTGCAAAAACAATTTCATGGATTGTGGAAAACTCATCCCAATGATTTTATAATTGTTTGATCATTTGGAGATACCATCTTCTTTGGAATTAGTTGTGCAAATCATACAATGTTTGGTTTATTATTTGCTCATCTCAATTTACGAGTTCATCTTCTAAAATTTTATAGTTTTTTTTTTCTCTCTTTTTTTAAAATCTTTTATCTTTTCTTACAATCAGATAGAGAGATTAAATTAGTTTCAGTTTTAATTTATTCAAGTAACAAGCTAAGATTTTATTATTGATCTAAGGCTTGTGTTCTTCACATTTAAGAATCAACTTATTTATTGTTAGTCTTTCTTTTTCTCAAGTAAATATGTTAGATGGATTTATAAGAGAAACATCTTTATTGATGAATTGATTTGGTCTTTTCATCTTATTAATCCAACCTCAACAACACCTTGCAATTATCTCTACCAAGATTTTAAACAAGATGTTTTATTAAAGAAAACACATTTTGTCACTAAACTATTATATGCAAAATCAAGACATATTGACCACAAGACCTTAGGAAGGCTTTCACTAATCTTTTTTGAAAAATGTTAGCTCCTAACCCTTGAGTTTGACTTTGTGTTTTTTTTTTAAGGTCAACATCATTTGAGATGCACAATGGTGAAACTTTCTCTAGGTAGTTCTATTTTATGTACTAAGTAGTACTTGATAGATCTCCCCTCATTATTCTCATAGTTTTCAATCATTCTATAACATGTTGGACACTTACTCTTAA
>VDFB02047144.1:956575-979412 GCA_007258455.2 Sequoia sempervirens | reverse complement strand
AGAAACTGATTAACAATTTAATCAAACAAAAATTTGGATTTTTTAGGCAAGGAACAGTACCACTCTAGTGTTGTGGCCTTGAGAGATCAAGGAAATAATTTTTCCATCAAGGCATCGTTGAGAAAGAAGTCTTTGTAAATCATGTTGAAGGTTGAAATGTGTGTTTGAGGGTCTCCTTTACCACTGTATTTCTCAAATTTAGGAATTTCCATCCCTTGAGGGATGGGAGTGTTTGGAATCACTATCAACAAAGGGTTATGCCAAAAGAAAGGTTGAAAGATAGGTTGGGTAGAGGCTTGGGATAGACTCACCAACTAGTTCTACATTTGACCCATATTTTGTAGCAAGGCATTCAAAACAAGGTCAAATGAAGAAATAGGGCCAGTGGAGCTGCCACCAAAACCACCACCAAGACCACCTCTAGAGCCACCTCTAGAGCCACAGCCATAGCCACCATCGTAGCTACCACTGTAGCTTCCTCCAAAGCCACCGCCATGACCATCACTGAAGCCACCACCGGAGCCGCCTAGGGCTCTAGATATACTAGAACCACCAGCCCCCATTCTGCTAGAAATCCCACTACCAAGGAAAACATTGCCCCCAACAAGGAGAACATTAAATCCTAGAGGTACTCTACTCACTTTGATAGTAGGAGGTAGAGCAAGAGTAGAGATCTTGAAGGAAGGTCCCATTTCATCCATGCATACCAATTTTGTAGGCATCAAGACACCAATCTTTCTTTCATAAGTGTCAAGAACTTGACCTTAGGTACTACTTGACCTAGGGTTGTAAGAGGGGACATATGCTTTCGTTAAGTCAGTAAGGCCATGGAGGAACTCTATTCATGTTCGATCCTTGTCTAGCATATATCTAATTTCATTAACAAATCTAGCAGCCCTAGCCATGTTCTGATATTTCCCCAAATGGTTCCCGAGATCTAAAAGCATCCTATCTAAATCTAGGAGGTGCTTTGCAGGAATAGTGGCACCATCCTCGTCCAAAGGCGGACCTAATGGAGAAACATGAGGAGTAGGGACACAAGTGGCTTCATCGAAGAAACTCATCTTTGCTATTGATACCATCTCTTGGGAAGCGAGAGTCATAGTGATCCTTGAGAAGTCCATCTCTAAGTGTCATTTTTGCACGCTCCTTCTAACAATGTATCAATATGTTGTAGACAAATTTGTGAAGCTCATAAAGCATCACAACATACAATTCCACAACTTAAATGCAAATGCGAGAGAAAGAACTTCAGCATAAGGAAATAGATATTGCAAGGTTCACATTAGGTTCACCAAAATGTAGAGTAGGACCAACTACTCAGGACCCCAAGTCATGAGAGGGTCTAGAACAATAGGCTGCCCTAATCTACCTCAAGCTAATGGATTGTTTAAGATAGGTTTAATGTTTAAAAGGGTGAAAAGCAAGGACAACTGATCTGCCTCTTTCCTTCTACCAACTCGAGAGTCAAGTCAAGTGAGCATGTTTTGAGAGTTCATATTGTGACTTAGGTAGCTCACTGCCAAAGGACTACAACACGAGACATAGCCGAAAATGTGGCACAATGGCATCTTAGTGGGGCATCAATATATGTACAAACAAGAATCGTAAAATAAAATCCAAAATCAATAGAAACCTACTAACAACCTAACGGGTGTGATTTAATACAATGACAAAAATAGAAAGTAACTAAATAATAGAATATTGGCAGAATACTAGATCAAGTCTAACTATGAAATGATGAAGGGTAAGAAAGTGCACCTTCCTAACTACGAGTTGATATCTTCAAAGTCTTTACTCAATGAGCAACCTACACACACAAGATAGAAAAATGTTGGGGATGTGTATATAGGACTGTCACAGTCAGTCCCCCACTTTGGTGTTTCCACCTCCACAAACAACTAGTATAGGAAAGATAGGAGAAATGCAATAAAGAGAGATACTGATGTGAAATTACTAAGCATTATGCTAAACAACAATATTCTACTATAGTGTAGAAAAATGGACCCCTTTTCATTTTCACACTTGTTTGGGCCCTCCTTGTGGATTTTGTCTTAATATTGCCTTGATGTAGTGTTGTAATGTGGATGACACATTCACATTAGGTCTTGGTCCCTTGTGAACTAATGGATTTTAATGATAGCTTGCTAAAGTGTTGTGAAGTGTTGTGACACACTTTCACACTTTTCTAGCATTTTATCAAATAACTAAACATAATAAACCTTAATCTTGCCTTATGAGTAGTGTAAAGTGTTGTAACACACTTTCACACTTCTCTAGGCTTATCATTAATAATTAGGATTTCTTATGCTTTAATTAGCCCTATTTTTCATCCACAAGCCTCATTTATTGCATCTTTTCAAGGATAATCCTAACACCAATCAATAAACAATCATTATTTAGGTGTTTCTAGCTTGTGTGGACCAAATTTAGGGATCTAGGACTCATTCACCACCTTGGAAGAATGGGTCCCACCTAGATCTTTTTGCCCCAAATTAGTTCTCACACATTTCTAAGAATTTTTGGTTTTTGGTCCCATACATTATGTCTCATGGGACTCATTCGCCACCTTGGGTGAATGAGTCCCATGTCACCAAAAATAAAAATTAAATTAAATTTCTGATGGGATTTTATTCTCCTAGATCTGATGTCGGTTTGTAGTGTTGTATTTTTTGTAATTCTTGCATAATTGGGTATAAATACAAGGTTCTTTCACTCATATTAGTACCTAGCATTCAAGAGAGTTCACAAGAGAATTTGAGCATTCACAAGAGCATTCAAAGGAATTCAAGGGTAGATTATCAAGCATTTTAAAGTGTTCTTCAAGATTCAATTTCATCATGTCAAAGATTGCATTCATCATTTTTTTTATTGTACTAACAATTATGATGTACAGTTTATGAGTCAAGCAAGTGTTTCAAGCAAGAGTTAAGAACCACATCCATTGTAGCCATTTCAAGCATATTTGTAGCACCTTATTGCTATGGTTTGGTGAGTTGCAACATAGCTATTTGTTCATTCATCATTCTCCATTCATATTTTCTTTCATTTCAAGGTTTAATTACCAACAAGGGGTTTGACCAAGGAAAACCCCTATCCGCTAACCCCACAAAATTTTACCCTCTCCTTTGTGTGTGATTTGTAGGGATAGGTTGTAGATTTCCTAAGGAGAAATATTGTAGAAAATTTTTCAAGCGATCAAAGTTGTCATCAAGCCTTGGAGAAACTTGGAGAAGACCTACAGGTGGCAATTTGTAATTTCAAATCCAAAAACTAATCAGGAAAAGCAAAGCAAGCTAAGAGTCCAACATAATCAGATTTAGAACTTCCATAAAAGCAGAAGTGGAATGATTCGCTAGAAGTGGTGAATGAGTCCCACTGTACAGTCATGACAGAGATTTTTACAGATCTAGATACCCTTTTGGCAGAAATTTTTTCTTGCACATTTTCCCAGAAATGGGACTGATTCACCCAACCTAGTGAATGAGTCCTAGCCAGGCTTGATAGAATATTTTCTAGAATTCCATACCTCCATTCTTCCTTCTTGGGATTCCCAAGTGCACACTTTCTATTTTATATTTTTTTTTGCATTCAATTCATCTTGATAGGTCATTTAGAGTTAGTTTGCATTCAATTAGGGTTTTTCATTTCATCTTACATTTCATTTTCTTTTCCAAGTTTGAACTTGGTGGTGAACCCCTTAGTAGATCATATTTAGCCCTTAGGACAACCCTCTTACAAGATCTCTTTCTCTTTTGAGATCTCAAGGGTTTGTTCTTGAGTGAAAGTGAGTGAAAGTTGTCGCTTTTGGTCCTCCCCTCCTAGGTGAAAAGGGATACCAATTTTCCTCCTTTCATTTTGGTGAACCTACATATAGAGCATCATATTTCTAATTTGGAGTGCATTTATATCCTAGATTTAGCTCACATTAACATTGCATTAGGATTTGTATTGGCTAATTTTCATTCTAGGGATTCAATTTTTGCATTAGTGAAAGCTCATTTTAGCTTGCATTTTTTCATCCAAAATCATTCAAATTCTGCATTTGCATCTTAGACATAGATCAAAAAACATAAAAAGCATAAAATCCAATTTAAAAATTTTGATTTTTTTAAAAAAAATCATCACCCCCTGTGACCATTCACACCCTGGGCGAATCAATCCATTTGCACATATTTCACTACATTTTATGGCATTTAAAGTTTAGTTTCTGAGTTTTTGTTTGTTGTTGTTACCTTTCTGTTTCATTCAATTCATTGCATTTAGATTAAGTTCATTCAACTTGTGCATTGCTTAAAATCAAAATTGCATTTACAACATTGTTGCATAGTTTACAATCTAAAATTTGTATCATGATATGTGCTTTAACAAGCTTTATATGTCATTAAATAACTTAGTAGATGTGTCAAGCTGTACTTTTGGAAATTACCCTAACAAAATTGAACTCACTCGTGCTCACTCAACTACTAATGTATGTCATCCTTGTGATGTTGACATCATTGGAGAAGATTATGACAACATGAATAAGTTTCTAAATGATTGTCTTGACAACCTTGAAGCTAATTCATCCTTTTACACATCCATGAAACAACCAAATCCCCCTACAATACCACCTCTTGATATTTTTGGTTACTTAGATCCTGCAACAAAATTTGAACCTAAGTTCCCTACAACATGTGAACCTAGTTCCTCTAAACAAGCAAACATCAATCATTTTATGATAACAAAGTAAAAAACACTCCCATCAATCTTAAAGAAACATATGGAAAAGGATTCACAATCTTGAGTAAACAAGGACTTGATACAACAAGTGAACATGTGATCCACCAAATCCTAGAGCAAATACCAAATAATGAAAACATAAAGTGGTTAGGTTATCAAGATCCCTCTCATAATAGAAGGCCTCCTAGAGAATATCTAAGGCTTCAGAGGATATTAATTTGATCTTTGATTCCCTCTTGATAAGGAATATCCTTCTTCCTAAAGAACAACCAATGACTCATAAAAATGGCAAGGGATGATGAGATTCAATCTCTAAAATCCTTTTCCCAACCTTTCCAACTATTAGAGAAATCTATGGACCTAGAAAACTTAAGAGGCCTTGCCATAAAACTAAAGCTTCCCTTATTCACCACCGAAAAGTGAAAGAAAACTACAATTGATTTTGAACAAAGAACTAATAAAATTACCACCAATAAAAAACAAACTAATCTTATATCCTAAAGACACAAAAGTTTCACATTGGCGATACCACAAAAATCTTGGACATAGTACTGATGAGTGTCATGCATTTAAATTAGTGTTGAAAAAATTTCACATCGATGGAAATGATTGCCATCAAGTATTGCATAGCCTTAACTTAATCCTTATCATGTAATAGTTGTGGCACCATTCTCACTATTGCATAACCTTTCCCATCACCTACCTCGACTCATTCTTGTTTCACACTCAGTGGGGGAAAGAAGTTGATAGCCTTTTCCTAATAATGCATTTGTTATTGTCCCTTAGGTTCATTGTCCACCTTCTGCTTATACAGACTGAGATTGGGAGGTGGATGACTTGCCCATAGGTTGACTCACATGTGCCTTACTAGTATTTTTCATTTTATTTTGTGTGATTGTACGCGCCAAGTGGATGTCATCCCTCTCTGCAATGTTCTCATTTGATGTTCTCTCTCTCTTTGTGGCTTCTCTTGTAACCCTTTGTTCTTCTCTATTCTATGCATCTTTTTGAATTTTATCTTTATCTCTTTTTCATTTGTCTTGTGTTTTACTTTTTGGGATATGCATACGCCAAAGACATTTGGAATGTCTCTCTTCCATGTTGACCCAAAAAGGCTTTATTTTTCCTTTTCCTTTTCATTTTCTCATTTTCTCTTTTTGTCTTGTGTTTTCCTTTTTGGGGATGATGCAAGGTGTCAAGACATTCATGTCTCTTCCATGTTGACCTGTGCTGTTTTTCTTTTTTTTCGGGCTTCTCTATGTCATTCTTCTAGGTTCTATGTGTAATTGGGGATGATGACAGCTTCCGGAAGCTCTCCTAAAAACATTGCAAAGAAAGAACATATTGACCCCAAATCAATAGATCCCTTTTATGTTTTAAGTGTTTTCATCTTTGGGGAAACCCCTATCTTTCTTTCTCTCACACGAGATCTTAGGCCATACTTGAAACACATGACTTGGAAATAGGGCTTTCCAAGCTGGTCCCTATGTATTCCTTTGTTTCATTTTCATTTGCCACTTTAAAGCAATTGCCTCATAGTATGGTGTTTTAGCAATTTCTAAAAGTGGGGGCATATATTAGCATTTTTATTCTTTTGCATTTTTTCTTTCATGGTTCATGGTACAGTTTTCTTACTTCATATGATGTGTTTTTCACTTTTTGGATGGCATTGGGTGTGATTTCCTTCATGAGCATGATCTCTCTTAGCATATTAGATTCCTCTTAGTGGCTTGATGTGACACACCTGTATCCCCTAAGTTGTGAATTTTCTATTCTTTGATTGGTCCTCTCTGGTATTATTAGGCACAATGTTCCCTAAGTTAAAGACCTCACATGATCTAAGCAAGACTCATTTGAACATTTCCTATTTTTCATTTTAAACATTTGTAGTTATATGGCCACCTTGCATAACAGAATTTGCATGCCTGTGGAGCCATCTTGTTTGTTGATGAGCTCCAAGCATACAAAGTTTTGCTTGTCTCATGAAGCTCAAAGGTCATATTTTGTGGTGCCTTATTAAAAGTTATCAGGAGGTATAACTTTGGTATGGTTTGAGCGGGAAGCCCTACCGAGGCATGACTTTCCCCATAGCCACTTGTGTGTGTGTGAGTGCATACCAACCATGAGTGTATGTGTCTCACCTTTTAGGACTTCTCACCCAACGGACAACTAGGAGTTTCATTGCCTCATAGTGAGTATGCATTTTTTTGGAAAAACAGCCTAGATCTGATCCATATCATGTTGGACAAACAATTGAAGCTTGATCCAATTCTTTTTATTTTACCTTCTCTCTTTTCATCTTTGGCAGTGTATGCGTGTTCCTTGTTTTTGCTCTATATATCATTCTCATGTGTGTTCTTTTGTGCCTATTTTGGTTTTCCATGGAATCTTGATCCTAGGGGCTTGATCACCCCTCTTGATCAATATCTCATCTTGCTAGCATTGGTATATTTGAACCCCTCATGGTGTGTCTTTGTCTACTTTAGTGTGATTTTGAAGAAAGTTCCTCCTCACTAAAGTGGGGGCTAAGTGTAGTGTAGAAAAATTGATCCCTTTGCATTTTCACACTTGTTTGGGCCCTCCTTGTGGATTTTGGCTCAATGTTGCCTTGATTTAGTGTTGTAATGTGGATGACACATTCACATTAGGTCTTGGGCCCTTGTGAACTAATGGAGTTAATGGTACTTTGCTAAAGTGTTGTGAAGTGTTGTGACACACTTTCACACTTTTCTAGGGTTTTATCAAATAACTAAACATAATAAACCTATTTTTAATCCAAATAAACCTTAATCTTGCCTTATTTAGAGCGGTGTAAAATTTTGTAACACACTTTCACACTTCTCTAGGCTTACCATTAATAATTGGGCTTTCTTATGCTTTAATTGGCCCTATTTGCATCCGCAAGCCTCATTTATTGCATCTTTTCAAGGATAATCCTGACACCAATCATTATTTAGGTGTTTCTGGCTTGTGTGGCCCATATTTAGAGATATGGGACTCATTCACCACCTTGGACGAATGGGTCCCACCTAGATCTTTTGGCTCTGAACTGGTTTTCACACATTTCTAAGAATTTCTGGTTTTTGGCCCCATAGTACCTTGGGTGAATGAGTCCCATGTGGCCCAAAATAAAACTTAATTCAAATTTCTAACAGGATTTTATTCTCCTAGATTTGATGTCAGCTTTTAGTGTTGTAATTTTGGTAATTCTTGCATAATTGGGTATAAATACAAGGTTATTTCACTCATATTAACACCTAGCATTCAAGAGAGTTCACAAGAGAATTTAAGCATTCACAAGATCATTCAAAGGCATTCAAGGGAAGATTATCAAGCATTTTAGAGCATTCTTCAAGTGGTAATCATCATGTCAAAGATTACATTCATCATGTTTTTTATTGTGCTAATACTTGTGATGTAGAGTGTGTGATTCAAGCAAGTGTTTTAAGCAAGATTCAAGAACCACTTTCATTGCAGCCATTTCAAGCATATTTGTAGTACTTTATTGCTAGGGTTTGGTGAGTTGCAGCATAGCTATTTGTTCATTCATCATTCTCCATTCATATTTTCTTTCATTTCAAGTTTTAATTACCAACAAAGAGTTTGACCAAGGAAAACCCCTATCCACTAACCCCGCAACAATTTTCCCTCTCCTGTGTGTGTGATTTGCAAGGATAGGTTGCAGATTTTCTAAGAAGCAAGATTGGAGAAAAGTTGTCAAAGTTGTCATCAAGCCTTGCAGAAACTTGGAGAAGACCTACATGTGGCAATTTATAGTTTTGGATCCATAAACTAGTCAGAAAGAGCAGAGCAGGCTAAGAGGAATAGAATCAGATTCAAAACTTCTATAAAAGTAGAAGTGGATCGATTCACCACAAGTGGCGAATGAGTCCCACTGTATAGGCCTGACAGATATTTTTACAGATCTAGATACCCTTTTGGCATAAATCTATTCTTGCACATTTTCCCAAAAATAGGAATGATTCATCCAACCTAGTGAATGAGTCCCAGTTAGCCTTGATAACAAATGTTCTAGAATTCCATACCTCCACTCTTCCTTCTCTAGATTCCCAGGTGCACACTTTTTGTTTTATAATTTTTTGATGAATTTCATTCATCTTGATAGGTCATTTAGAGTTAGTTTGCATTCAATTAGGGTTTTTCATTTCATCTTACATTTCATTGTATTTTCCAAGTCTGAACTTGGTGGTGAACCCCTTAGTAGATCATATTCATCCCTTAGGACAACCCTCTTGGAAGATCTCTTTCTCTTTTGAGATCTCAAGGGTTTTCTCCAAAGTGAAAGTTGCCCCTTTTGGTCCTACCCTCCTAGGTGAAAAGGAATACCAATTTTCCACCTTTTAGCTACGAAGACAATACAATAATGCTAAATGAATGGAAGATGAAATAATATCACCTTCAACCACATGCACTCAAGGAAAATGGGAGAAGGAGAGAGCTTGCAAGCTTGCAAATGCCAATGTTCCTTCAACAACAAGGGGACTAATTCCATAAAACACCAACTTGCAGCTTCAATGGGGGTGAGAATTCTATGAATGAAGTGTGTAGAAGTGAGAATGATCAAGTAGAATGCCAAGAAGATGAGTTGAATGAATGAGAGAGGCATTTGAAGATGAAATTGGAGGCAAAGGAGTTGTTCAAGGTCAGTCAAGGGAGCAGAGATGTTACTCTTCATCGCTAATGGAGAATTTTAATGCCTCTACAAATTTTAGAGGTAGGAATCCTATCAAGATGGCAGTGCATTGCACAAACGTTCACTCGCCACGCTAGCATCCTTGATAGAATATCTTCCACCAACCCAAAAAATAACTGCCAAGTGGATGGGAAGTTAATGAAGGACATGGAATTGCATTATCGAACTTGATTTTCTAAGGTAGGAGGTACATTAATGTGGAATTTGCAAGGGGTGAAAATTCACACCATTACAATAACATATTATCAAACACATCTTCCACTGTCATACAATCCAAAAATTGAAACTCTAGATATAAAAAATTTGAACACCTCTAATCATCATGCTTAAATTGCATGGGCATATCTTCAACCATGAAGAAATATGAAACAAAACACTGAACATACCTTTGATAACTTGCAAACTCTCTTATTTCAAATTTTCTCAAAAGCACTTGGAAACCAAGTGAAAACCTCTTCTAATTATCACCATACCAGACATCAATGACAACACTAATGGCAGCACCACACCAACATAATACAACACTCTCCAATAACTTCATTCATCTCCACATACAAGGGGTTGACATCATCAACACAGTAGTTTCCAATAATCTCCCTCAACAACTCAAGCTTCCAACAATCTCTACAACTATATTGAAGGTTGACATCAATGAAAACACCAACATACTTCGAACAATCTCCCCCTTTATCATTGATGGCAACACCAATGCTGAAAAACCATCAATAATAAAAAGAAAATCTACATCAAGTAGCAGCCCCCCTTTTGGGGCATTCGTTACACTTCATACTCTCCCCTATCTAAAACTACTTTTTAGACAACTTTCTCTTGCACTATGGTTTTCAACCATAACCATCTCTCTCACTATTTTCAAACATGAACACTCTCCCCCTTTGACAACAATGATAAAGGGAAACACATATACTTTCTCTTATTCTCTCCTCCTTTGATGGCATTACCAAAGGACAACACTTGTATAAAACTCTTTTTTTATTTTTTGTTCCCCCTCTTAGACTACAAAGGGAAACACCAGGAAGCAACTGCTCTTAATTTTCTACACTCTTCCCCCTTAGGGGCATAAGACATACTCCACCTAATTACACCAATCAACAATACCACTACCTACTCCCCCTAAGAGGTAGCCACCATCAGTCTAGACCAAAGAATGAATCTTGATTGCTTCAATAGACTGGTACATAATCTTATGCATCTATTTGAAAGATGGAGGAGCAATAACCCCAAGATTCTACTAGATATACTCAAATGTATCTTTTGGAAGAGCCTTTGTGAAAATATTTGTAACTTGATCCTTTGTAGGCACATACTCTAGCTTCACCTTATTCCCTACAACTTTTTCTCTTAGAAAGTGATACCAAATAGAGATTTTTTTTTCTTGAATGCATTACTAAGTTCTTTGAAATATTGATAGCACTTGTATTATCACACAAGATAGAAATAGGTTCATCATATGATACTCTGATATCCTTCAATATCCGCTTCATCCACAACACCTATGTGTAACATGATGTTGTTGCAACATATTCTACCTTTGTAGTAGATAATGATATTGAATCTTGCTTCTTGCACAACCATGAAACCAATGTACTTCTAAGAAAGAAAGCAACACCACTACTTCTTCTTATGTCATCTATACAATCTGCCCAATCCGCATTTATATATGCACTCAAAGAGAAATTGGCATCCCCAGGATACCATAAACCAAAGTTTGGAATGCCCTTTAAATATCAAAAGATCATTTTTACTTCTACCATATGTGATTCACTAGGATCTTCTTGAAATATTGCCATGACAGATTGCATGCATGATATCCGATCTAGTAGTAGTTAGATACAATAGTCTACCAATCATTGATCTATACTAGCTTTGATCTTCTTTAGGATATTTGTTATTTTTACTCAACTTACAACTAGTAACCATATGAGTACATACTAGTTTAAAATCCTCCATTCCAAACATTTTCAACCACAAGATCAACTTATTAATGCCTGATACAAGTACCACCGTTAATGAATCCATGGGAAGCAATCAAGCCATGTCATGAACTTGAGTGTTGTGTTGTACATCACAAGGAGACCAAGGGCGCACACCTTGTAACAATCCACCCAATGCAAACAAGGGGTTCAAACTCGTGACCCAAGCTCTAATACCAATTGTTGCACAGACAATTGTCGTTACACCAAAATATCAACTTGTTAATTCCCAATACAATCACCAAAATTAAGGAATCCATGGGAGACATTTAATCCATGTCATGAACCTAAGCACTATGTTGCACAACACAAGGAGACCAAGGGTGCACACCTTACAACAATCCCCCTAGCACAAGTGAGGGGTTCGAACTTGTGACCCAGGATCTGATACCAATTGTTGCATAGATGGTTGCCATTGCACCAAAAGATTGACCTGTTAATGCCCAATACAGCCGCCAAATTTAATGAATCCACAAGAAGAAGTTAAGCCATGTTACAAACCCGAGTGCTCTGCTACACAGTACAAGAATACTAAGGGCACACACCTTGCAACATCTCTATTTTATTGTCTATGCTTTTCCAGTGTGCCAAATCCTTTGGCTTCCAATTGGAGCTAACAACAAATGTGACTCTTCCCTTTTTTTCACCATTTCTAACATGTACAAGCATGTTGAAATAGAGTTTATTTTTGGACAATGTTAATTTTAGAGATCTAATGATGTATTTCTATCTTTCATTTTATTATTTTATCATAGATTTCTCTATCTGTAATAATTAATTATCTCAAATTTTTAATATATCAATATTAATTGAATAATTTTTAATTATTTAATTAATTTATCAATTTCATTTCAACATTATTTTTGATCCACTATAGTTAAATAAATTAAAAATAATTTATTTAATTATAAATAAAATATTTATTTCCAAAATAAATAAATAAAATATTTTATTTCTCTAATTATATTTTATGAATTAAATAAATTCATTTAATTCTTCCAAATATTACATGTCAAAAAATCCAATCTAATTTTAGCTTTTACCCTATCTTAATGTTTCATATCTATGGATTCTTCTAATTAATTTTCAATGTCAACCAATTATCAAGTGAAGCATATAAATAAAACTCTACATTCACACATTATTTCTTTGTGATGATTGTCAAGAGTTGACTTATCAAGAAAACATATCTCCTACCCATTCTCTTTGAGCATATAACATTATCATTGCAAATTCATGTTATCATACTATCCTTGTGCTATCATGGTTTTGCTATTTTGAAGAGAAACCCATGTATCAAGTGTTCAAACTACTATCAAAGAAATGATGAAGAAAATCAAGATCTTTGTTATGGTATAATTATTTATTATTTCATTTTGTGCATAGATCTTGAGCTTTATTGAGTGATTGTTGAGTGCGAATTTGGTACTTTCATTTAATTGTTCTTATTTTGCATAATTCATATTTTCATCATTGACATAAACATTTTACACCCTTAATTCTATTGGAGGTCCATGGTTGCATCTTGACATGTGGAAGAGCATCCTTAAACATCTTTGTCTATTAAACAATAATACATATAAGTTCAATAATCTAAATATGCATCCTAAGGTAGTTGAAGGTGAATAGTAAATTGAGAAACAAAATTACAAATTTGACATACAATTGTCTTATTTCAACTAAAATCAAAGCACCTCTATCAAATTGAAAAACTGTTAGAATGTGAATACTCAAGCTATAACAAAGACTTAATTTCTTCATAGTTCACCTTCACATAACAAATCTATAAAATTGAGAGAAATAAGAAATTTAAAATATCTCCAAGACCTAAATTTTTATTAATAAGAAAGCTTTAAAAAATAGACAATATGGATTTTATGGGTACAAGTTTCTAAATGTATTTAAACTTAAAATTTAGTAAAAATTAATTTATTATAATTGACCATGATAAACTATAGTTTTTTGATATTCAAATTGTGATAACAATGAAATTTAAAAACCATATTAATAAAAACAACTCAATAAAAAATTAAAAAAATGTTTTATAAAATATTATTTTTTTATTAAATATCATTATAAAATCAAACATTAAAAATAAAAAATATAATATAATTAATAATTTAACTAAAATTAAATTAATATTTACATTCAATAAACATTATAATTAAAAATACAAATATATCCAATTAATAATTGAACTAAAGTTAAAAAATTATTTACATTCAATACACATTATACTAACCTATGTCAACAACTATTAATAATTATAGTCCTCTTTATAAAAAGACATCAACTGGTTGTATTTACATATAAGCAAATGTACATAAAAACTAATAAAAAATAAACTCAATAAAACATCTATTCTAAAATCTAAATTAATGACACAGGAAAACTTATGCCTATCTCGAACTGAATCTACATCACCTGCTTTTCAATAATGATGATGGGATTATTAGCTTTCAATTTATTCCAATCTTCCCCTCCTTTCTTTAACCTCTCCTCTAACTCACCGCTTGCCTCCTTAAACATTATTCTTTTTAGTCTCCTCAACCGCTCCAATCCCTTTGGAACTTGTTTTACCAGCGGACAATTCAGTATCCCTAGCGCTTCAAGATGTTGCATTGCTCCGTCCTCCAATGCCGGCAACTCCTCCAGAAGAGGGAAGTTAATAATATACAACATAGCCAGCTTAGGGAATGCCCCGCATTCTCCAAATCTTTTTGGCAACTCACTGCATCTCAAATGTCTGAACCAGAACAATCTTCGTAAGTTGGGCATGTTTTGTAACGACGGATAATCACTGCACTTGTACAATGTGAGTTCTGTCAGATTTCTCATACCACATATCCAACTTGGCACGGAGAAACGCTCAAGGAAAAGTTGTTGAAGATTTTGCATAACATTCATTTTCTCTGGAAATGCTGGAAGATTGGATTCTTCTATATCACCCTCCCTTGCAGGAATCCTATTTCTTACAAAAAGAATTCTCATTTTCACCAGACGCTCAAGGACACCATTTTCTATACTTTTCAACGTCCCTTCATCTTTTATAGTACAATTTATTTCATGGAGATGGACCAAATTGCCAACGTTTGTAACATTGAAGAATTCGCTCTCTTGATCAAAGAGTAGGAACGGATCGGATCTCAGTGTCCTCAGACTCAAGAGCTTTGATATTCCCTTGGGCATACGAGTGATAGGATGGTCTTTCGGGCAACGTTCTACATCAAGGTAGGAAAGATATTTGAGCTCACCTATCCAGTCAGGTACACTTTGTGTGCTACTGCATCGAGAAACATCAAGATACTCAAGACTCTTCAGATTTCTCACACAATCCTGCACCTCCCTGATCTTTGTTTCAGACAAATTGAAAACCTTGAGAAGCTTCAATTTCCCAACACATTTTGGCAGTGTAGAGATGGCAGTGCTGCTAAAGTCAAGAATCCGGAGTACTTTTAGACGATCAAACAAGTGTTCTGGAATACTTGTGATTTCTGGATTCTGAGAGAATGACACAGAGCGAAGAAGTCGCTGACAATGAAGAGAACTTTCCGAAATTGCTTTAGTAGTTATACCTTTTTTAGGCAATATTAACCTGCGGCACCTTGTTTCTTGCCCGGGAACATCAAATTCACACTTATAAATTTATAATCCTTACTTATATTAATGACCAGATCATCTGATCATGTAACAAATCATGGAGAGTGTAAATCGACCCAGCTGTATCCACTCAACCAAACATAGATTCTCAAGTTGGTGTAAGTAATTCAAACTAATATCAAACAGATCTTTTCCTTTTTCTTGTGGAATAAACCCTTCTTCCATCCACAAATATGTCACATAATCCAGTTGTATATCTGTCTCCGGTTTAAAGTCAGATGAAAAAGGAATGCGTGTGTCCTCTGGAAAGAAAGAAAAATAAGAAAAGCATGATTTGAGATTGGAAGGAAGATAATCATAGCTTAACTTGAGCTTCTTCATGGTCGAGTGACCCAGGGCTTAAATTTGATGGCCGTATGACCGTATTTAGAGATTTTTGCCGTAAAATAAAATCAAAATTTTAAGAAGATTGTATCAGATGAAAGGAGATATTTTGGATAGATTGTCAAAATTTATATAGAATTATAATGATATATATATTTGATTTATATATAATTTTACTTACACTAAGGTATAACATAATGTTTTAAGGGCACCTTTGAATAGATAACCGTCATTAAAAAATTTGTTGACAGGCAAGGTCGACCATCAAATTTAAGCCCCCAACCGTCACTTGAGTCCTCTACATTTTCTCTCTCTTTCAACTGCTGCAATTTTGACTCCCACTCCGGTGAGAGGGAAGAGTTAGCCATGGATGCCGCAACTGTCTTAACGGCCAGTGGCAACCTACCACATTTATCAACAATTTGACGGGCCAAGCTCTCCAGGTGCTCAGGTGGCCTATTTCCCTCAGAATTGGGGAAGGCAAACAAGCAAAACAGAATCCAGCTGTCGTCCTTGGACAGCTGTTGCATCTCATAGACATGGGCCCTCATATTTTTAGCAACATCTCTATTTCTGGTGGTAACCACAATTTTGCACTGGTTACTGCCAGTGGGAAGACCAAGTCTTTGTCCCAAGTTCTCACGGAACTTGTCTTCCACAGGTCATCCAGAACAATCAAACATCTTTTTCCCTTCAACTTATCATGTATCAATTGGGCTGCTCGGAAATCACTTACTCTATCGTCTAATTGTAAATCAATGCGGGAGGCTAAGTCACATTGCAAAGTTCTAAGAGAATAAGTCTGTGAAACAGAAATCCATGCAGAATACTCATACCTATGTTTTGTTCTCTCGTAGACATGCCGCAGAAGGAATGTTTTACCCAGGCCGCCCATTCCCACGATGGCAACAACACCAACAGCAGGATTGTCTAACAATCTCACTATCTTCTCAACCTTGTGCTCCACTGCGACTGCTCGTGAATCTGTCTCCGAGATAGTTTCTACTCTTTCTCTTTTTGAAGTAGTAGTTTAAGGCCGATTTAAATGCAACACATGATGAACAAGCTTGAGTTCTTGTGCGGTTTAAATGGTAGAGCTCATCCTATTTTTCAGTTCTTGAATCCTCTTCCCCATCTTATACCGAAAGCCTAATTGACTAAAACGGTACATACGGGATTGAGAGGTATTGATATACAAAGGCTCAGCAGCACATTCATCAATTATGTCTTGGGCGTCAAAAGCTATCTCTGTCACTTCCTCCAGCCATTTTTTCAGTGTCATCGTGTCCACTTAGCTCATCCGCAGCTTTTACATAACCAGAAATATGGCTGAGCTTCTTCTCCAACCATTCAAAATTCTTTTTGAAATGGAGCAGTGGCGATGCTGAAGGAAGAGGCAGAGGATAGGAAAACAAAACAGAAACAGAACAAAATAGAACAGAGCAGAGAATAGGAATGGAGTGCAGAAATTTTAAACACAGAAATGAGCCAAACAGAAGTTCATATTTCATATATTTTTCAATGCTTACAATATTTTCACCAAAAAGAAAATTGCAGAGCTGCTGCTCTTTCTGTTTATACTCAGAAAATAAAACAGATAAATTCCCCTGTTTCTGGCTGTTGCTACAACACTAGCTGCTTTTGGTAGCTGCTGCTGCAGAAAAATGTATTTGTTGCTCTGCTCTGCACTTCTGTTATTTTTCATTCCACTCAACTAACTTCAAAAAAAAAAAAATGACTCCATACAACTAATAACCAAAAACTATGACGTATTCTGGAAGTTACGAATGAGCCCAACAAAAGAGGGAAAAGTAAAAGCATTTAATTGCATTTAATATTGCCAGCTAGGTAATCTTGTCTAAAAAGATATACATTTGAATCTTAATTCAAAATCTGTCCTACACTTAGAATTTGAAAAATATAGTTTAAATGCATTTAGCTGGAGAATGAAATCTCACACATGTGAGAGGATTTGCAAAATTTGTGCTGGGAACCAAAATTGAAATTCTACGGTGGTGGGAGTTAATGCTGGCAATTGGGATTATTTCCAACACTCCCCCTTAATCACAACTGTTGCCTTCTATGATGCCCAAGCTGTCTCTTTGATGAACGAAACTGTCATTTGCCAATGGCTTTGTGAAAATATCAGCATACTGTTCTTCAGACCTATAATGCTCCAAAACAATTTCACCATCATTGATTAGTTCCCTTATGAAGTGATACCTTGTATCAATATGTTTGTTCCTTTTATGAAAGACTGCATTCTTGGATAGTGCAATTGTTGAATTGTTGTCACAATAGATTGTAGTTGCCCCTTCTTGTTCATGCCTCAAATCTTTTAAAATTCTTCTCATCCATATGGCTTGACATGCTGCCCCTGTTGCTGCTACATACTCAGATTCAGCTATAGATAGAGAAACAATTGGTTGTTTCTTAGAAGCCCATGAAATGACTCCCGAACCCAAATGAAATGCATAGCCTGATGTGTTTTTTCTATCATCTAAACTTCCTGCCCAATCGTTGTTTGTGTATCCAACCAACTTGAAGTTATTTGCTGCACCATACAAGATTCCATATCCTTTGGTTCCATTAACATATCTCAATATTCTTTTTGCTTCCAACCAATGTGTCTCCTTTGGGGTCTCCATAAGCCTTGAAATTAAACTCACTGCATACATTATATCAGGTCTTGTTGCAGTCAAATACATTACACTTCCTACCATGCTTTTGTATAGTGTCGGATTGACATTGTTGTTGCAATCATCTTTACTTAATTTCAGATCTATGGCTGTTGGTGTTGGAGCAGACTTGTTGTTTTGCATCTTAAACCTCTTCAAGATTTGATTTACATACTTTGATTGACAAATAAAAATACCATTTTTCTTTTGCTGCACTTCTATGCCTAGGAAGTATCTTAACAACCCTAAATCAGTCATTTCAAATTCGTTTTTCATAGTTTCTTTGAAATCAACAATGAGGATATCATCATTCCCTATGAATATTAAGTCATATACATACAACACAACAATTAATATCTTACCATCACTTTCCTTGATGTAGAGAGTAGGCTCACCATCACTTTTGCTAAATTCATTGCTCAAGAAATATGTGTCAATTCTATTGTACCATGCTCACGATGCTTGCTTCAACTCGTAAAGTGTCTTTTTCAGCCTATACACTTTGTCTTCTTGTCCTTGAACCTCATATCCAGGAGGCTGCTCTATATAAACTTCCTCTTTTAACACTCCATTTAAAAATGTTGACTTTACATCCATTTGATATACCTTCCATTGGTGTTGAGTTGCTATTGCTAAGACTGCCCTTACTATTTCCATTCTTGCAACGGGAGCATATGTTTCATCATAATCTCTACCTAGTTGTTGTTTGTATCCCTTGACAACCAATCTTGCTTTATGCCTTTCAATTCTTTCTTCTACATTGCATTTTGTCTTATACACCCACTTTACTCCTATAACTTCTTTTCCTTTTGGAAGACTCACTAATTCCCATGTTTCATTATTTTCTATAGCATCTATTTCTTCATCCATTGCATTTATCCATTTTTCATCTTTAATTACATCTTCAAAATGAATTGGATCATCAACATGTGAATATAATGCATAAAGAGAATTCAGACCTGTGTTGTTCTCACCTTCATTTTGCTCATAAATGTCTCTTAAACTTCTAATTTTTTGTCTTCTCATGTTTGCCAAGGTTGGATTTGACATGTCACTTGAATTTGAACTTGTAGAACATGGACTTGATGGGTCTACACTATGAGTTCCTATTGCTGCTAGTGTTTGCTTTCCACTTGAAGGTGTGTTTGCTTGAATTCGTGAGGTCGTCCTTGTGCTTGTTGAAGGTGTTACTTGAGGACCACTTTGTTGTGCTTGAATGGGAGTATGAGTAACATTTGAAGGGATACCTGTTGGTATTCATTCTTCTCCATCTTCTTGTTGTATCCTTGATGTTACATTTACTGTTTTCTCTATGCTACCATCCCATGCTTCCTCTTCAATAAATTGCACATCTTTGCTGATTATTACCTTTTTGGTTATTGGATTGTATAGTTTATATGCCTTTGATTCTTCACTATATCCCACAAATATGCATCTTTCTCCTTTGCTGTCCAATTTCTTTCTCAATTCATCTGGGGCATGTGCATATGCCACACATCCAAATACGCTCATGTGAGCAACATTATGTTTCCTTCCACTCCATGCTTCTTTTGGATTCATATTCTTTAGACTTTTGATTGGACATCTATTCATTATATAGACTGCACATGAAATAGCTTCAGCCCAATACTCATTTGATAAATGTTTTGCCTTTAGCATGCTCATTGTCATTTCCATAATTGTTCTATTTTTTCTTTCAGCTACACCATTTTGTTGAGGTGTGTACCTTGTAGTGAATTGTTTATGAATACCATTATCTTTACAAAATCTTAGGAATTCATTTGAGATATACTCACCTCCTCTATTTTTTCTCAATGCTTTGATATAGTGCCTACTTTGCTTTTCCACAAGAGCCTTGAATTGGAAAAAGTAATCAAATGCTTCATCCTTATGCTTTAAAAAGTAAATCCATGTTTTACTTGTGTAATCATCAATGAATGTCATAAAATAGTCATAAAATAATATCTTCCTCCAATTGACGTTGTTTGCATAGGACCACACAAATCTGAGTGGACAATCTCTACTGGTGTTGCTTCCCTCATTGACTTTCCTATTAGAAATAATTCTCTATGTTGTTTTCCTAGAATACATCCTTCACACAACCTTGTTGGTTTCTCTATGAGTGGCAATCCCCTTACCATGTTTTTTCTATGCAACAAGTTTAAACCTCCAAAGTTTAGGTGTCCAAATCTTAAATGCCATAACCAATTTTCATCCTTAACTTCAGCTTGAAATATTGTTTGGGTGACTGCTACACCTTTCTCTTTGTCTGCAAGTTGTGTTTTAGCAAATTCTGCCTTCAAATCTGGATGTATCCTAATGGGGAACATTCTATTGTTTGTCATTTGGACTTTTGCAATAAGCTGATTGTTGGGGTATTTATCTAAGATTGTGCATTCTCCATTTTTGAAAAATACTCTATATCCCTTTTGAACAAGCTGCCCAATACTCATCAAATTATGTTTTAACCCAG
The DNA here is from genome assembly GCA_007258455.2 of Sequoia sempervirens. Lineage (NCBI taxonomy): Eukaryota > Viridiplantae > Streptophyta > Pinopsida > Cupressales > Cupressaceae > Sequoia > Sequoia sempervirens. The sequence goes on along the minus strand of VDFB02047144.1, from coordinate 958,850 downwards.
GGACATAATAGACATCAGAAATAAACTTTTTCTCCCCCTTTTTAGTTAAAATGTCATTTTTTCCTTTTCCCATAACTAAAACTCATCAACAGAAAATTGAGAGAGGTCCTTTGTCTCTTCTATAGTAATAGTAATTGGATCAAACCTTGTAGGTAAACTTCTCAAGATTTTCTCAACCACTCTTCTTTCTTCAAGTGTCTCACCATGAGACCTGATTTGATTAACCAATCCAATGATTTGTGTAAAAAATGAGTCTATTGATTTAGTCTCCTTCATGAGTATTGTCTCAAAGTCTCTTCTCAATATTTGCAGTTTTGTTGTCTTCACCTTGTCCATTCCCTGGTATGTTGTTTGCAGAATATCCCAAGATTGTTTAGATTATTTTGCTGTTGAAACCCTTGGAAAGATGTTATCATGCATCGCTTGGAAAATATAAAAGAGAGCTTTAGAATCTTTCTTCTTGTTGTCTCTCAACAAATCCTTTTCTGCTTGTGTAAGTGCATTGTATGTTGTTGCATCTGCTGGTTCTCAGTAAGAATTTTCAACAAGCTCCCAAATGTTCTGAGAGCAGAATAATGCCTTCATTGTGGTAGACCAATATTCATAATTCTTGCCATTGAACTGAGGAATTTGTGGGTTTGTAAAACTTGTGCTTGGAGCTACCATTGATGATTGTAAAATCTTTATGCTGAGAAAACTTTAAATTCTTGAGAATCCTTTTTGAAAAATCTTCAGCTCTAATAACCTTCAACTCTGATACCACATGAAGGAAGAGGCAGAGGATAGGAAAACAAAACAAAAACAAAACAAAATAGAATAGAGCAGAGAATAAGAATGGAGTGCAAAAATTTTAAACACAGAAATGAGCCAAACAGAAGTTCATATTTCATATATTTTTCAATGCTTACAATATTTTCACCAAAAAGAAAATTATAGAGCTGTTGCTCTTTCTGTTTATACTCAGAAAATAAAATAGATAAATTCCCCTATTTCTGGTTGTTGCTACAGCACTGGCTGCTTCTGGTAACTATTGTTGCAGAAAAATGTATTTGCTGCTCTGCTTTGCACTTCTGTTATTTTTCATTCCACTCAACTAACTTCAAAAAAAAAAAGACTACATACAACTAATAACCAAAAACTATGACTTATTCTGGAAGCTACAAATGAGCCCAACAAAGGAGGGAAAAGTAAAAGCATTTAATTGCATTTAATATTGCCAGCTGGGAAATCTTGTCTAAAAAGATATACATTAGAATCTTAATTCAAAATCTGTCCTACACTTGGAATTTGAAAAATATAGTTTAAATGCATTTAGCTGGAGAATGAAATCTCACACATGTGAGGATTTGCAAAATTTGTGCTAGGAACCAAAATTGAAATTCTACGGTGGTGGGAGTTAATGCTGGCAGTTGGGATTATTTCCAACAGATGCCCCCTGCGCCACCATTTTTCTAAGCTTTTTAATCACGATTTCGACAGCCGCAATAGCAAGTCCAGATGCCTTCTTTGATTTATAATTGAGATGCAATTGAGGCTGAAATTTGGTGAAAGGTGTGTATTCTTAGTCTGCAGCTGTAGACATATATAAGTGGCAAGAATAATTTTTACCTGTGAGAGACATTGTTTCCTCAAAGAAAATTAGAGTGAGTGAGAAATAGCTACCGTTCATTACAAGACGACAACTTAAATTAATCTAAATGAAATTAAACCATTATCATTTCCCTGTCGAAAAAGTTACAAATAGGGCGGCAGGATTATTTTTGTCTGCCTAAACATAGAGCCCATCACCACGTTATCTGGATGTCATCATAACTTTGTTTAATTTTTCATTAGTTCAACCAAATAAAATATTTATATCCTTCCAAAAACATCAAGACAATAAAACTATGTAAATGTAATTATAAGATGGAACACCAAGCATATCTTTATGCTTCCAACTTAGTTTAATTTATGTAATCTACTTAGTTTAATTTAATTAATCTACTAGCACTTGCACCCCAATAAGGTGCAATACTTACATCGATAGGCTAAGCCCACATTATTTACGGTGTGAAAAGTAATGGACGACATGAAGAAAGCAGTGATTTATCTCACCTATCCCTCTCTACCCCTCTCTCCATCCCTCCACCCTTCTAATCTCTCCCTCTTGCTCTCTCCTTCCATCTCTATTTATCTTTATATCACATATCCCTCTCTACTTATCCCTCCCTCCATCCCACCTATTTCTCTCACTCTCTTCTTCCCTCTCTACTTCTCTGTCTCTCACTTATTCCTC
>VDFB02047144.1:885936-955857 GCA_007258455.2 Sequoia sempervirens | reverse complement strand
ATAGAGTTTTGAATCTACTGAGTGGACAATGATTGATGATGGTTGTGAAAACCCTAATACGGAAGCTAGTAAGGCGATGGCGACGTCGATGGCTGGGAGTCAGGGCAGCAATGGCCCTGTGTCTACGGTGTCTGCCAGTATCTCCTGTGCGTTAGGGTCTAGTGGAAGGAAGGTTGTGGGTGTTGTCTCTACGGCCAAAGCCAAGAAGTTTGCGAGTCCCAAGCACGGGTCTTTTGGTGGATTTATCCTAGTCAGGAATGCCATTTCAGTGAAGCTGAAAGATGAAACAGTAGAAGAAATTGAGGAGAATGTTGCTGACCATTCCCTTTGTGGGGTGATTTACCGGTTCAGGGGTTTTTGGCCTAGCCTCCCTCAGCTACATTCCTAGATCACCAACGAATGGGAGCCTTTAATTTCAGGTAAAGTTTCTATTAACCCCTTGGCTAAGGGATTTTTTGCAACTAAATTTGACAATGCTCAGGACAAAAATGTAATTTTGTGTGAAAAAATTTTAGCTGGGAAGATAAATATTTGTTGATGATCAAACCTTGGCACTCTGATTTCAACCCTGCTTTTGAAACTTTTAACAAATTCCCGATTTGGGTAAGATTGCCTAATCTCCCCCTTCACCTTTGGAATGACTCTCTTCTGGAGGAAGTGGGTGATGCCTTTGGTGATTTTTTGATGGTGGACGACAAATCTTTTGACATTCTTCATTCCACCTATGGTCGAATACTGGTTGAAATAAATGTTTCAAAAGGGTTGCCTGTTGAGGTCCTACTTAAATCTTCTAAAGGTTCTTGGGTCCAATCTTTGGATTATGAAGGGATACCCTTCTGTTGTAGACGATGCTTCAATCCTAGACATGTTGCTGCACATTGTGGATTTGAGAAAAAACTAAAGAAAGCTACTTGGTGGAAAGGTGCTTTTCAACAGCATTATACGGTTGAGAAGAAAGCTGATCAAAATAGGAGTTTTTTAGAGGTGGTTGCTTCTGAATCACTGGGTCTTGGGATGCCCTCTCTGGTCATCTCAAATGGTGGGGTCGCTAAGGAAACCCCTATTGAGTCAACAGCTGCCATTTCAAGTGAAAGTGCATCAGCTTCCCTATCTGGTGGCTCTTCAAAAAAGTCTTTATCTGTGCAAAGGAATCAAGATGAAACACCTAATAATTTGGTTGTTTGCTTTCATCTTCATGAAAGTAGCGAGTTGGTGTAACATGGTAAGGCAGCGCAAGTGGAAGAAGGTTGGATCACAGTTAAGGGAAAAAAAAAGATAAATCCTCTAGGCCTTCTTTTGACATGACTCTCTGCTCCCACAAGAAAAGTGTAAAATGTAAATCTTGAATGGTCTTGTTTTGGAGCTGGTCATTTTTGTTGGTTGCATGTTGTCTTTTCTGTAGCCTTGCTCTTTTTTTAAAAGGGTTCTAGATCCCTTCAAAATCTATTTTTACCTTTATCAAAAACATAGAACAATTTTTTTTTTTTTAAACATTTATTATATTATTTTATTTATTTTATTTAAAGAAAACTACCAGTTGGATTGGCTCAAAATTTCTTGGAGACTATTCAAGAGATACATTTGCATAGCCAATAGTTCTTGAAGACTATTCAAGAGATACATTTGTATAACCTGCAAGAATTGCGTTCATGAGAACACATTTTGTTGATGGATTGTGCTAAAGAATTTGTGTGGCCATGTCTCATACATGTACATGCAAAAGTATTTCCGATGTTCCCACATTTTGCAATGATGTTTATTTGCTTGGAAATCTCAAAAACTCCCTTTGTTTTCTCTCAACCTCACATACTATGGTGCACTCCCTACAATCATAGTGTGGCATGAGATCAAATTTATCTGAGGTACTTAGCTTCAAACACCCGCAGCCCCATTCATGCTCCCACATTTCTTTGATGCATTCGGTCAAGAGTTAATGTGTTCATATCTGTATGATTCCACATTTGCACATATGTCTACCTAGCATTTAAATGTCGTTCCTAAGCTCCCACTTTCGTACAATCAGGGAAGATGATGGAAAAGGATTTCGAATTTAGCTTTACATCTACATATTACATTTTTTTGAAAGTTTCCAAAGAATTTTTATTGAATCCATTTATGTGCAGATCTCCTAGATAAACTGTCCTTTTGAAAATATTAAAAAAATGTAACAGTTAGAAATCAGATTTAACACCCCTCCTACACATTGTTTGTTTGGCACGTACTTGACTGGTGAGGGAACGGTGAATTTGTTTGGAGAAGTTGTACGAATAATTAATTAGCCAATAGCCTAGCTAATATTAGCCAATAGTCAATATTTGTGGGGTTCCTACCCACGTCAAACTAGGGGAAATGTCGGTGGGGTTCCCCCACGTAGAATAGCCTATTAGCTAATAAAATAAAATGGTAGAGAAATCTTATAAGATGGGAAAGATATAGTTAGATCGACTTAATAAAATAAAATAATTTATGAATTATTGTTTTGTTTTCTACTTTATTTTATTTTGATGTTATCAACATATTTCTAAATTTATAAAATAGAGTTATATGATAAGATTTACATATTTAAATATAAATAAACAATTTTTACATGTAGATAATATTGTAATAAAAAATATAACAATTATAAATTTTAGAATTTAGAATTGGATTAATTATCGATATTAAAAGAAATACATAAATAAATATGGTAAGAAAATAAATAGAATAAATGTACTCAGCTTTAATATTTATATTGAAGAATATTATTATAGATGTTAAAAATAGATTCATGAATTTTCTTGAAAATTAGGATTTTTCTTATTATTATATGAATCTAAACTCTAAGAGTGAAAACTTGACATTGTGCACATAGAAATAAATATTTTTTACAATTATGAATCTAGTTTGTAGATCTAATTTTGTAGAAATATGCATATTAGAAATGACTTATCCTAGCTCAAGACACTTATATCTAGATGGATGTTATTTAGGGCTTTTGTTGAGGATTTTTTCATGAGAGGGTTAATTTATTTTATATATATATATTAAAAGCAGGGGAAGGGCCTCTGAACCCAAAAGTTTAAACAAAACAAGTAGAAAAATAGAGGCCATCTAGGCCAATCAACCAGAAACCATTAAAAGGAGGCATACCTTATATAAACAAACACAAAAAGAATTAAAAGCAAGCACACAGGCCTGAACAATAAAAAAAATAGTAGAGATAATGAAACAAGAACCTTTACTTTTTAGAAGAGGTAATGAAGTACCATTTTGTCCTCAACAAGTCCATGGCCTCCCTCTAGTCCTTAGCACTAACACAGTCATAAACCAAGGTCCTTTGAGTCATCTCCTCTTGCTCTTTCCCAATTTTCCTCTTAATTTTCCTTATCTTTGACTTACCAAATGTAGTTCCAAACATTGCATGTTGCATGATACCATCCACAATATTAGTGATATTTCCAATAGCTTCCTCAAGGGCAGAAATCATGTTCCTTATGTTCTCACCATCTAGTTCAAGCTCATCCATCCAGGGAGCAGATAGGCCTTTCCTTCAGTTTCTCTTTCATATTCTATTCAGGGTCGTTCATATTCCTTCATCATTTTACATTTCCTCTAACTCTTCATTAAGGTTTTTCTTACCAAATTCCTTCTCCCATTCAAGTCCCTTTGAATCCTCTTCATTCTTTTCCCCAAATATTTCCTCTTCCACACTATTATCCTTCCCATCCTCAACGTTGATTTCCTCTTCTTCATCCTCCAAATCAATGTTATCTTGAATATATTTGTCAATTTCAAGGAGGAAATATTCATCTAAGTCAGTCATGCCCTCATCATCAAGCACTAACTTTTTCCCTTCATTATTTTTACCTTTATTCTTTTGGCTTACACTATCCAATCTAGTAGACCATCTTTTTCCGGACCCACTACTATTCAATAGTTGTAGAGCTAGAGGGCCCCACCTTCTTCCTTCTTAGCATTCTTGAGAGGAGGAGTAGATATTTTCTAAGGGGTAGCAGCCTCCATAAACAACATAGAAGAGGGATTTGGGGATGTGGCAACAGAGGAAAACCCTTTTTAGATTTTGATTTTGAGCTCCAAGGGGGGATTTAGGGGAAGGTTGCAAGTTATTTTTAAGGACCTTTATAACCATGAGGGTAGCAATGGAGTAGCATTCGAGTGGTGGTAGCATCACACACAAATTTATAGAGGAAATAAATTAAGCCTTATTGCAAGGGCATTGAGGATCCTTTAGAAATCTAGGTCGTAAGGGATGAAAGTAGGAAAAAAGGCTCATTAATCCATTCCTTGTGATGAACATGATTTAACAAAGAAAAATTATAACCATACATGTTATTGTTATCTTCCCTCAAGGGTGAAATACCAAATTAAGTGAATGCTTACCAAGATGTAGGGGGGAGGAAAATTCTCTTGGTCATAGTCATTATGCATCCAAACAGGTTTCTCACCTTCCTCAAAGAATTTATCTTTAAATTTTTGGCATTTCCCATTACAAATATTCACCACCTTGAGACCTTGGCATTTGAGGCTCATGGCTTTAGTAATGAGACTAGCAGTAACTTCAAACTAGATAATATCGATAATGACTTTTCCAAAATTCCAAGACTTTTATAATTTTGAGGTTAGGTTATCATCATACCTCGGCATTGCCTGGAAGAAGGGAGTGAGGCTAGCTTCCTAAAAAATTCTCCACAAATTGACATTTTGTTTGAGCAGGATGTAGGAAAGAGGTTCAATTTTTTTCCTAGGGGCACCCATTCTATCAATACAGAATTTACACAGAGACAAAAAAGAAACCTTCACAAAAAGATTGAAATAATGAGCAGCAAGGATGGGGTTTGAAATGCACAAGTAAATATTAAAGAAATAGCACTTGAATAGAGGGGACAAGATATGGCTTGTGTCAAGCTTGCAGATAATTATGGCCTAGTTTGCAAATCATGCCACCTGTCGAAGATATTATAATTAGAGGTGATTCATGTGAATAAAAACTTGATGAAATGGAGTCAAGAGGATCCCAACTTGTGTTGCCATTCTAAAAAAAATTAATTTCCGTAATTACATCGCTTTCCCAAAAATGAATAAGATTTGGAGCATGAAAAGACATTATTACCAAATTAAAGTAAAAAATGATGATGCTACCCTTTAAATGATGAGACATTAAATCCTCGTGATTAACTTTTATATTGTTAAAATCATTTTTTGTCATTTTCCTATATGTCAATATGTAATCCTTGTCAACATCATTCTTTTTATGGATCCACCCACACATCTAAGGGGGACAAATGATAAATAAAATCAACAAATTGAGAAGCATCAATGATCAAGACAACTAAGGAGGTCAAATCAATATGAACCTTGTTGTTCGTGTTAGGCAGCCACCTATGGTCATGCATTTTATTTAAATTCTTCTCCTTAATGTTGAAAGGGATATTTTCAAATCCCCAATAGGCCCAATTAGGGTAGGATTTAGAAGCCAATATTAGTCGTCTCGTTAGCTACCAGGTGATCCCACAATAGTGGTTTACAATTTTTAGCCAAATTGTACATTGAAATAAATTTATTTTACTAAATCTTCACTTTCGGGCACCTATAGCCGCTAAACCATGAGGAATTTGAAGATGATGCAAACTAGAGTTTTATGAAAAAAAATTTGTAGATTCTAAATATATTTTTTTCAAAATTTTTGGAATTATATTGCACTTCTTTTTCCATCTCTCTCGAAAACTAGTTTTTTTCATAAAACAACTTTTTTAAAAAGTGACACTCACCGTATAATGCATAACTTTTTTCCATGAAGGATAAAATTCTAATTATTTCAAATTTAGATTTTTAACTTTGATATCTAGTGCTTCCATTTTGTTAGATAGTTTTTTATTGAATATTTTTTCTATAATCAATTTTTGAAGTCAAACCAATTACAATTCAACATTGCGCGACTGTATAACGCGTAACTTTTTTTGTATGTATTGAAATTCAATTTTTTTTTGTTGGATCAAGGACTTCAATATCTAGGGCACTCTTTTTTTTTTTTTAAAAAATGATAATTTGCTATTTTTCCACATGTGCGGAACAAAGAGCTTGATTTTCAGTGAAAAACCTACATTAACAAGAAATAAAAAATAAATATAATAATCAAATTAATTTAATTAAAATTATACTTTTTTGGAAGCTTATAATAAGGACTACATACTTACAAAAATAATAAAATTAAATGAATTCATTTGATCCCCCAAAAGGTAAAAAAAAGTGGTTTTTTATTAGCATTTTGATAGGTGTAAAGGAGACTCCGTTATAGGTATGGTTTAAAACTATCGGGGTTCTATCCAAGGGGATTTCGTCTAAGGTGGTTTGATCAAACCCTCTTAATTTGGAATCCTTTAAATAGAACTTTTCAAGGCTTAAATCATTATATTTTCTACAAATTTGTGATTTCAGCAAAAATCAGGATCTCCCAAAAAGTGTAAACCACTATTGTGGCAGCACCCTACCATATTTCCTCCCTTATAGGAATGGTAGATCTTAAATTGGAGAAAAGTGTTAAGAGAATGTATACATTCCTCCATCATATCGCTAATCATCCAAGGCTCAACATGCAATCCTTTTAAGATGATGATAACGACCATAGAATCACCTTTGATTATAACCTTGTTGCATCCTTTGTTTTAGTCTCCTAATTCCCCACCAAGCCATTGTTTCTTCAGAAACAATATTGGAGAAAACCCTAAGGTTTTCGGCATATCTCTCAATGAGGATGCATTCACGGTTCCTAATCACACCCCCTACAGCAACCTTACCAAGGTTTCCTTTGGAACATCCATCAAAGTTTAATTTAAACCAACCTTCCTACTCAAGATTTTGGCCTAATTAATTCACAAAAGATCATGTGTGATGTCCCATAATTATTTAATTCTAATTTCTCCATAAGAAGAAAATGCTTTTGAGTCTAACCCATAACTAGCTGAATTAATTTTTTTCTTGAAGTTGTTTTTTTAGAGAAAACCCTCCATGCTAATTATTCTCTAATCTTTCAAAAACTTGTTGTTTCTCTCTTTCCATAAGTTCTAGGAAACCACCAGAGGAATTTGTTTCCATAGGTTGGAAATGATTGTTAGAAATTTGAAATAGATTGAATAAACCAAGGAACATTTTAAGAGAAAATCAAATCTACATAAATTGGAAAAGCATAAAGAATGCAAACCAAGACTCCGAGAGATTATGCAATGTCAATGTGACAATATTGCATTAAAATCTTCCAAGCTGAAAATATACAATGCAAATATGCATGAATGGATGAAAATACAAGCTAGGAAGTGAAATTATATAGAACTTAGGAGAGGAGGTGGAAAGTCCAACCAATAAGAATCAACCACAAAAAGTGGAGATGGACCACCAAAAGTGGAGATTCCCACCAAAAGTGGAATGTGTTCCACCCTTTAAGGAAGGGGAAACCACATACTTATCTCCTAGTAATAAACTAACTTTATTATCCTAAGCAAGCTTAATTAAGTGTAGGAAAAACCTAGGACTAAGGGAAAATAAATTAACCCACTAGGAAAATAAAAACCTACACCAACACACCCCCCCCTTTAAGCACAGCTTAGGAGGATGTAAAATATTATGGGTCCCAACAAATGAAGCCATGTTAGGTACCAATGTACATATTAAATTTCCCTCAAAGAAGAAGAATCCTCATCCCACAAAAAGGAAGTATTCCCCCCATAATAGAGAGATAAATGAAGTGGAAGGATAGAGAAGCCCACCCAAAGATATCTAATGGTAGATGCTCAAAATTGGATGTAGACGATGGTCCACGATCGTCAAAAAATATTCCTCCCCTTAGGAAGAAACAAAACCAAAGGTGTATGCGAGCTATCTCCCAAGTTCTAAAAGGAATATGTAGGAAGAAAACTCAATTTGTATGGAGTCTCTGAACTCGGCTCAAGTGTCCCCATGTTGATGCTAAAATCTACCACAATCAAATCAGGTGTTCTAGGCCACACTGCTAAAGATGACAAATCAAAATGTCCTAGAGACTGATGTAGAACACCATCCAAAGACTCAAGTATCTCCTTTGAATATTTTTCCTCCAAATGTTGATCCAAAGTATCCACACTCATGTCAAACTTTGATGACTGATCATGTAGAGATTGAACAAAATGGTCAAAGTGATCCCTCACAAAAACTAAAGAAGAATCAACTTCATCAAAGAGAAGATGAAAACACTCAATAGTGTCTTCCAAATGTGAAATATGTGTCTCCATAAACAATTCTAAAATTCTTATTAAGAGATCATCCCAAGTTGAATCTAAAAGACAATGTATGTCTTGATGCAAAGAATCACTAGAAACTTTCGAAGAAACAACACTAGAATTTGAAGTATCAACAATATATGGAGATGGGGTACCAATGAATTGGTCATCCACAAAATATGTGTCCACACAAGATGGGGAAACAAAAGTCTCAATACCATCCACAATAGCCTAGTTCTCCAAGGAAGCATCACTTTCAGATGAAGATCCAATGTCTCCATACAACTATTGAATGATTGTCCAAGTAGTGAAAGGGAACTTAGTGTGCTCTACATGATTTAGAATATCCTCAAAAATCGTAAGACATATTAGTCCATAGACCATGTCATTATTGTTAAACCATGCATTCATCTGATTATAGTCACTTGGCTCAGGAACAAGTCGAAGGAGATAGGGTAGTAGATCTTGCTCAGGGCAATGATTCTTTATCCCTTGTTTCCAGGACAAATAGTTCTTTGAAATTAGCTTGACAACATAAGGATGGAAATAACTTTTAAGAGACATGATTAACGCCCCCACAAATGGAACTTTATCTTACTTTGTTATTACAAATTGTTTGTTAATCCCCCTAAGATTGATACAAAAAAGCAACTTTAAGTGAATGCAAAAAGAGAAATCAATAGATGCCCTCACTTTCCACTAGTATCAGAAATAATCCCCCCAAGATATTACAATGTTGGCACTTTATAATCAGTGCATTTACAAAGCCTTTTCCAAGATACAATGCTCAATAGGTCCATAATGACCAAAATTATAAATTCTAATACACTGTTAATTTGAAATTAAATATGAAAAAATAACTTTATAGATATGTAGTTCTCTTCAATACCTTTCCAACGCCTATTTGTTTCCAAAAAATAGAGTTGTGGGACGAAAGTTATGGCTCCTTGAAGAAAAATGCAACAACAGCTTCAACCTAAATATTTGATAGAAAATGGAAAAAAATATTTTCAAAACCTTTGTATATGGAAAGTGTTCATCTCTATCTTTTCAATGATATATTGTTTTTAGAAAACGGACACCATGGCAAAAAGTTATGAGTTTTTTAAAAAATAGATTGAATTTTGCCTGTAGTGACGACCCCCTGGCAAAAGAAATTTTCATCTAAAATAGAAAAAAGTTATATGAGAATAGGGGTTTTTGTGCCTTTTGAATGTAATGGAAAGGTCCATTTGGGCCAAAAATTCTCCAATAATTTTTTTCGTAGATTTGAGCTTCAAACCCCCATTTGCAACTTTGTCAAATGATCTCCAATTTGGATGAAACAAAAGCCAAATCTAACTTTCTCAAGCCTTTTGGATGCATTGGAATAGTCAAAAATGTTTCCAATATAACCAGAAATGTTGTAATCACCTAGATCTCACAAAACATATATATAATATGAAGAGGTTATTAAATCTTTGCAAACCCTTTCTGATTCTCCGGATCATTCAAGAACGTGAGAGAAGAGCATACGGGAATTTACAATATTTTTACAAGAAACTCAGTCTCTCAATTAGGAATCTAAGAACTTAGATTTCTCAAAACAAAAGCTCTAATACCATGTTATAAATCATAAATAGATTGAATAACCCAAGGAAATTTTTAAGAGAAAATCAAAGCTACATAAACTAGAAAAGCATAAAGAATGCAAACCAGGACTCTGAGAGATTATGCAATATCAATGTGACAATATTGCATTAAGAACTCCCAAGGTGAAATGATACAATGCAAATATGCATGAATGGATACAAATACAAGACAAGTAGTGAGTTTATTTAGAACTTAGGAGAGGAGATAGGTGGCAAATCCAACCAATAGGAATCAACCACAAAAAGTGGAGATGGACCACCAAAAGTGGAGGATGCCAACAAAAGTGGAATGTGTTCCACCCTTTAAGAAATGGGATGCCACATACTTATCTCCTAGTAATAAACTCACTTTTTATCCTAAGAAAGCTTAATTAAGTGTAGGAAAAACCTAGGACAAAGGGAAAATAAATTAACCCACTAGGAAAATAAAAACCTACACCAACAATGATGGAGTGAGAGAAAGGGAATTTGTTCTAACTATTAACAAATTCCTTCAAGGAGGAGAGGAAAACCCATAAAATCATAAAAGACTTGATAACGTCGTTCCAAACTTCCATAGTGAAGGAACAACTTAAGAGGAGGTGATTTATGCTTCCAACATCTTCAAGGAACAAAGGACATTTGTTAATAAATTGAAACCCTCACCTATTAAGGTTTTCCACAGTAAGAATATTACCATTAATAGCATCCCACTAGAAGAAATAAATTTTGGGGAGGAGTTTAGGAATCCAAACCTTTTTCTATTCAAATATAGTATAGGAAAGAATAGATTATTCCATCATATAGTAAGCAGATTTAATAGAGAAAACTCCAGAAGGATGCTCTCCAAATCCCAGTATCCATTTTATTTTGGGAGAAGAAGGTACAGTCTAAGTCCTCGACTTGACTTCTAAGATCCTTCAAAATTTATACCTCATTTAGCTGACTATCACCCCACATTAATCTACCCATAAAAGCTTGATTTTCAAAATTCTTCCATTCTAGGGCAGGGCCACTCCAATCAATATAGTTATTGAGGGAGTCAGAGTTAACTTAATTTTAATGTTATTGAATTGACTTAAGGAAGAGAGGGAAAGGATTTTGACCAAATATTCTCCCAGAACCTTGTATTCAGACCATTGCCCACTCTTTTTCTAGTCCCTTGCTTAATAATTCTTATTTTCACTAGGTTATTCCATATAACTAATCCATTTGATAATTTGGGACCCATTAAATTCTTTTGGTTCTCATTAGCAAGGTGTTTTTCTTTCAAAATTGTCAACAATGTTCTTTCTATTCAATCAAAAGTAACCAACCAATTTTAGAAAGCAACACTTTATTAAGGATTTTCAATCTTATGATACCCAAACCCCCTACCATTTTAGGCATGCAAAATTTCTCCCATATCACCAATGTAATTTTGGAATTCTCCTATATTCCTATCCACAAGAATTTCCTTTGGATTTGTTCAATTTTGGATGTTATATAGGTTGGAACCTTGAATAAACAAAGGAAATAAACAAGAATATTTTGTAGGGATGCTTTGAGAAGTTGAAAATTCACAGCTTGACTTAGTAATTTACCCTTCCATTCGTAAAGTTTCTTTTGAATTCATCCTATTATGCCATTCTAATGAGATTTTAAAGGCTTCTTGGTAGTTAGAAGAAGACCAAGGTAAGAAAATGTAAGGGGAGCAGATTGACATCCCAAAATCCTAATGACTCTCTCCTTAATTTGTTGGTCAATATTGAAGAAATAAAAGATTGCTCTTTGTGAAATTGATAAATTAACCTAAGGCTTGGGCATAAGCATCCAACATTTTTTTCCAAAAGGAAACTTCCCCCATCGAGGCCATACCAAATAGAATGGTGTCATCTACAAATTGTTGGTGGGAGGCAGGTGGGAGAGAGGAAACATCTTTAATTCCCTTAAGAATCCTCTTGTTGAGAATTTTTTGGATATTCTTGCTAAGAACATCAAACATGATAATGAATGGGTAGGGTGAAAGAGGGTCTTCCTACCTCAAACTCCATCCATAATATAAAAATCCCTAAGGAAAACCATTTTCCAGAACAAAGAAACTCGGAGAAGTAATAGAAGCTTTGATCAAATTCAGAAATATTTTATTAAACCCATATTTCCTATAGGAATACCATCAAGAATTGTCAATACACACTATCATATACTTTGGAGATGTCTAATTTGAGTGTTGTAGTGGGTTTCTTACTGTATTCCATATAATGGATGTACTCATGAGTTACTATAAAAATACCAAGAATTTGTCTTCCTACAACAAATCTTTTTTTATTAAGAGATATCATTTTATGTATCAGCCCTTTAATCCTATTGACAATTAATTTAGAAAATATTTTATAAACTATGTTACGTAGACTAATGGGTCTATAATCCATCATAGTGAGGGCATCCCCATTTTAAGGACTAGCACAATGTACATGGATTTTAGCTACTTTAACAACTTTACTGATCTGAAGAAATCCTCAGTAGCAGTAATAATTTCATCAGAAGTTATCTCGGACCAAAATTATTGAAAAAAGGTAGGGGGAAATCGTATGGGTTTGGGGCCTTGTAGGCACCAAAGGAGAACACAACATGATCTTTAACCTCTTGGTAGGACATGGGCTTAACCAAATTATTAAGATCTTGATCATTGATGACATTAGGAATTATATCTATGAGATCTAAATTAGAAACATCCAAATTTTGGCTAGCTAAGGAGTCCTTAAAGAAAGAAACATCAGCCTCAACAGTATCCTTCTCCTCATTTAGAATAGTGTCATCTTCCCACATAAGGGATCACCTAATCTCATTTCTTTTTGTATCTCAAAGTAGATTGGTGAAAGAATTTAGTGTTCTTGTTTCCCTCTCTTAGCCACTAGACTCCTCAATTCTATTTTTAGATGATTTGCTATGTTTTTGAGAGCCTAAACCATTCCATTCTTAAGTCCCTTTCTTTTATCAAGGTCTCTTGTTCCATATCTCTGACTTCCATCTTTTTTTTTAATGACTTGTAGATTGAACAATATAATTTAGTTTTGTTGAAAAATATTTCCAAATAAATTTTGGTTTCATCTCTTGACTTTCTCCTTGACCCATTTTAGTTTTTAGGCCATATGAAACATAGGTGTCCCTGAGAATGGCTGATTCTAACACATTTGGATCAGATATTTGAAGTTAAATTTGGAAGACTACATCATTTCATATATGAAGGGGAAAGACCCTGTAAAAATAGTGTCTTCGCAATCCAAGAGTATAGCATTATGTTATGAACCAGTTCTAGGGAGGGCAGAGAGGCTTAGCTTGTGAAAAATATTCCAATTTTTAGATATCAAAAACCTATCTAGTTTAATTGTACATGATTATTGTCATGTCACCTATTGGACCAAGTGAATAAAGATCCCCATAGGTAAATGTATAATAAAACATTTTATAAAATAAAATCCACAATGTCCATCATACTATCTAAAAAGTCCATAAAACCCCCAAGATTCTCTGAGGGGTATAGAGGAGTATTAAAATCCACCCCAACATCCAACAATCCCCACAATGACTTGACATTAAAAAGGAAATTTTATTCCAAAGAGAAGATCTTATAGGTCTAGAATTTGATGTATATATATTGACAACATTCTATTTGACTAAAGAAATCAAGTCTTCCTTATGATTAATAAGGATTTTTTTAGAGAAAGTACCTTTGGAACCATTTAACATCATAGGATGAACCAAAGAGTATAAATACCTCTAGAGGCCCATCAGCATCATAGGTAGAGTAGTCAGCAGATGGCCAAATATTCTTCACACTCTAATCAAAGGTAGATTGTTGCATCTTAGTTTCCTAGAGAAGAAGAAAGTTAATTTTGTGAGTAATCACATAGCATTTGATAAGATGTTGCTTGAATGGGTTGTTTAAACCTCTAAGATTCCAAGAGAGGATCCTCATAGAAGTGGAGAAATAATCAGTGATGAGTTATCATTGACAAAAATGGGAATACCCTCTACTTCTTCATTTTTTTTTGTTTATTTTGTCCCAAGAGGCTATCTAGAGTTTTCTATTTACCTGAGGTGACATCTTCAGAAGCATATTTAATTCTAGAATCCATCTATGAAGGTCTTCGAAGCTTCATTTCCCCTCCTACAACTTCTTTCTTCTTAATTCTATTTTTTCCATTAAATTGTGTCCAATCCTCCACCAATACCTTAACAAAGGATTTGCAAAGAGAGGGGGGGTCTTTTCCACCAAATGCCAACAAATCCAGAGAGTCCTGGAAGCCTATATGAAAGGATCCAAACTGAGTCAGATGACCTAAAACATTTGGTTTTAGAGGTTTTTCATTTTGTATGCTTGGGTTTCCATTTAAATCTATTTCAATTTCTCCTTCCTCAAAGCCATCTTTGTTGCTCGAAGGGACAATAATCTTATCATTATCAGCTAAATGGGGGTCATCCTCCTTAGGGAAGGAGCACAAGGACCCAATGCCATCAAAAGGGGGAGTGGAAGTCTTTTCTTTCTCAATAGAAAGAGAGTCATCCCCATTAGAGCAAGGGAACAATGGCTTAGATACAAAACAAGGCGAGAGAGAGCCTTTGTCAGGGATTACTTTAAAGGTTCTTTATTTTCCTTAGGGAGCTAACAATTCCAAAGATAAGATCAGCAAAAACCACCAGTTTAGAAAGTGGGGAATCCTATTCCATCTCTAAGTTTTGGAACACCTTTTCTGTATTTTGAGACTGATAAGATAGGTTTTTACCATGCCTTTTAGGAGGGTTGGTCTTATAAGTCACTGAGGTTCCCAAAAAATTTATAGAGCTGATAGAAGAGACAAGCTTTCTCTATTTGATAGGTTGGTTCCACACCCCAAAACTAGATCTAAGGGAGATAGACAAAGGTAAAAATTTACTTACATACACATTCATACAAATAGGAAAAAAAACTAGTCTTGGCTTCTAAAAAGTAACTTTATCAATGGCAAGCAAACATCCAAAAGAACTTGTTATTCCCTAGAAAACCTTAAGGTTCCAAAATTCAAGGGTTAGACCCCATAGTAGAATCCAGGTTAGAGGAGTCACTCTCAGGTCAACCAAAGGTTCAAAACCCAATATCTATTTACATAGAGAGAGGTAGTTCTTAAATTTTTTATCAAATTCCCAAGGCTTTCTTGTGAGCACTTTGAGCATATCTTCATAGACTTGAAGCTAAACAGGAAAAGTCCATTGGGAATTACACTAATGGAAACACTCCCTTTCAACTTTCAAGAAGATTGAATCCATTTCCTAACTTGATCAATATTACGTCTAAAACCAAGGAACTTACCAACAACGAAGATTTGTAGATTAGTAATCATCTCATGCATTATGTCATTAGGCTTGATAAATAATCTACTTCTAACATGATAATTGGTATTTATGATGTGAAATTGGATAGTATTGTATGAATGAGATGGACCAATACTCTATTAGGTATGCGGAGTCAATGAAGTTCTATAATAAGTGGTTGGAATTGGTTATAATTCTAATTGATTGGCACTTAATTTTTTTTATACCTTGTATAAACATGAAAGGATGTGATTGATAGAATCTTCTTAATGATTCAATTGACTCTATCAGGTTACTATGATTTATTAAAAGGATTTTTAATCCTTCCTTGAATGAACCAATTAACAGAATCACACAATGACAACAAATGTGTATTGACAAAATAAAGTATTCCTTTGATTTGAATAACAAGAGAACATCAATGTGGAGACAGTATGACAATTATATCAGCTACCTAACTCTTCTTATTGATCCAATTATTACCCCCAAGTTACTGTAATCAATTAAAAGGGTTTTAATTCCTTGACAGAAACCAATTCACTTGATTACACAATAACAACAAATGTGTCTTGATGAAATTGAAATATCAACTTGGATATACAACTTCAAATAATAGTGAAGTAGTAATGTTGAGATAGCCAGATAATTGCTTCAAATTAACAAACAATGGACACCAATATTGAACCATACAAAATTAAAGATCTTCCATTGATTTCAGCCAAAATTTATGCATGCATCATTGTCCATATAGTAAAATCTATATGATAAACATTTTGAAAATAATTCTTCTATATCTCCTATATTCTTCCTATTCACTCTTATCCTCTAATCATTACATATCCACCTTATATACCAATGTTTTGAAGAGGACACACCTCTTCATAAATGTCTTTAGAAATTAACAACATTAAACATTAACAAAGTAAGCTTTAGTGAGCCATAAATGGAATTTTGTTATGTGATCTAAATAATCTTGTCTCAAATGTGTATCAACATCTTCTGAGGCATTCCTTGTAGCTATCTCTGTGATCGCCATTTTCTCTAAATGCTCACATGTCTTGTCTAGTGTTGATTTCTCGCTCGTGATTGCTTCCAAGGCTCCATGCAATATCAACCTGGATTCCTTTATCCATTTGTTCCAGTCTTTCAATTATCCATCATTTCTAAATAGTGCAGGAACCCCTTCCTTTACAACATCAGTGATCCCTTTGCATCTCCTTTAAGCTCCTCATAGTAACCCTAGTGCTTTCTCATGATACCCTTAGCACCGGTGATGGATCCATTGTCAAAAGTACCTTTCTTTTGTATTTCCTCGATTCTTTGTTGAATTCGGTCATTTATCCTTTTATGCTCCTAGATTGTAGTATAACTCTTGGAATGGGTCCCCCAAAACTTGTTCATCCAAACCATCAAGCCAATGTGCCTTTTCTAGAATGTTGCAGAGAGTGCATCAAATCTGGATTTTCTCACTTGAGCTTGTATATTTGATTCTTCACTCATATCTGTGGATTGGGAACCTTCTCCTTGAGTTAGTAATTTGGTAGGTCCCTTTAGTGTACCCTTGACCATTTCCTTCAAGAAATCATTTTCTTTGAGGATCTTCTCATTATTCATTTTGTGCATATCTCTTTCCTTGATCAACATATGAATTTGTGCTTTATTTAATTTGGAAAAATTTATGCCAATATAAGTAGTAGCCACAGGATCAGTTTCTCCTACCTTCAACATCATTACATGGCCAAATTCCTTCTCAGTTTCAATTATCACAGATTTCTTGTGTGGAGGATACAGGGCCCAAATCATGAGAGAATTATATTTTGATCATGTATACACTTTTGTAACTCCTTCTGGACTTAGCTTATGCATAGCACCGTTATTATGCAAGAAACTATCAAAAACAAGAGCTGAGTTCAAATCCAAACTAGGGGAAATCATCACACCAAATTCCTCTAACAATTTCCTCCCTCTCTGGATTCATCCTTCATCTCATTTTCCACATCTGATTTCAAATTTTTCAGCAATTGGGCTTCATTGCTAGGTGTAACATTTGTGATAGAATCCCTTATTGCTTTCCCCTTTTTCTTGTATAAAAATGATCTAAATTTAGAAGAATTTATAAATTCATCATCAAAAACAAAATTCTTATAGGCTAAATGCCTAGTATCTGCATCAGATGTTTCTTCAACTTCTTGCTCTCTATTGGGTGGTTGATACTCCTCTATTCTCAATTTAGAGATTTTATCCATTTGACCTTGATGTTCCCTTTCCCTAGCAGACTCTTCACTTTTAGAAGACAACATTTTTTCCTCTTCTATTTCCTTCATTCTCTACTTTATCTTCCTATTATATTCATCAATGGCCATTTTTTATTCCCTCTCTTCCATGTTTCTGATTACATCATCGTGTGGGTAGGGTATGTGAGCATATCCACCCAAGTTTACTTTCTAGCAAAATCAATGTAGCCTTCAAGATCAAATCCTTTTCTCAGTGGAGCCTTCTTTAAATTGAAATGAGACAAATTATTCAAGATTAAATCATACCCTTCCTTAGACAACATAGTAAAGTCACCAAAGCACAAAGTACTTGGCATGAATGATTGTTTCTCATAAGCACTTAGATTCATAACACTTGAATAATCCATTTGTCTAACAATTTCCACATATGCAATGCTATCTGGTATTTTTTTTGGGAGAAGAAAAGGTGTATCCTCAAAACTATACACCCTAATTATGGTGGCATCAATATAACAATACCAATCACCCCAATTGTGACCAACAGTTGTAGGTCCATTGAAATATTTTGGTATTAGAAATCTTTTAATCTCCTCAGTCAAACAATACTCACAAGGATGATTAAAAAATCTATACAATATCTTACCAAAATACTCTTTGAAATGAACAAAACTAGAACTCACAAATCTATTGTCCCAAATAGCAATCCACAATTGCACCAGAAATGGCTTATCTTCTTTATCAGATTGTGTAATTTTTAGTTCTTCTGGCCACATCCCTATCTCTTGTCCATAATACAATATCATATGCATGAGGATAGAATAATGATCAAAGTGTAATGTAGGAGATCCATTTTTTATTTCCATTAATCCCAAGTCCATCAGTTGAACAATCTATGAGTCATAATCAAATGGACTTGCATTGTGGCACTGAATATCTGTTGCAATCACCATTGGACCTATTGTCATGAATTCAGAGGCTTCAATCCCTAATACCTGACACATCGAAAAGTATGTCTGTTTTAAGTAGGGTTCGAATAAATCCACATGTAAAGGAGGCCCATCATTGTCTTCAAGTGGAGCAATGTTTCCATCCCTCCTAGGTCTTTGTAATGGAAATCTCCGTCCCTTATAAGCTATGTCCATTCTCCAATATTCCCTCTCTAGATCTTCATATACAATTGGCTCATCACATGTGTCACTTAGGTTAAAGACTTCACAAAGTGCAATCTTGGATATATGTATAAAGGGTTCACCTTGCAAGTTGTAGATGGCTTTCAAGTCTAGGTTATAATTATTTTCCAGAAGTTTCACAAGCTCCACATTCACAAACAAATTTGGAACAACCATTTTTCCCAAATTGAAACTCTAGGGATTGCACACTGGTTCAAACCTATTTCTCTGATCGTAGTGGAACATGAATAACTCATATCCTCTAAGAAGGGTCCATGCATCCCCTATATGTTTGCATTTGTCTTCAATTTTTTCTACATCAGCCCTTAGTTGTGTGAACCTTCTGGACTTTGGCCCTGAACCAGGTAACTAATTGATAAGGTCTTGGTTTAGTTTACTTTCTTTTGTTTTGGGCTCCTCCCCTGTTTCAATTTTATGTTTTTTACCTCTAGGTTGACTACCTTTTCCTTGTTTTTTCCTACCCTTTGTTTTCCTAGAGCTTGAACCTTCCATTTTTTATCCTTCAAGGTGATAGAATTGAATTCAATTATTAAAATATTTGTAGGCTTACTTGTGAACTTTTGGCCGCACTAAATTCTCTTACTTTTGTTCAATCTACTGTCCTTCTCCCAGTAGATTATGGAAATCTTTTTGTTCATTCTTCTTTCAATCAGAGAATATTTACATGATATACATTCATGCGGCCATTAATTTCTAATTCTAAGCATGAATGCAAGCAATTTTTTTTTATTTCACAATGTCAGAACAAAAATATTATATTGGTGATACTTCTTCGATTTTTAGTCGATCTATGTGTCCAACTTGTCACCACCTTTGTTTTATATATTCACATCTGATCACCAAGACATAACTAAATGTTTTTTCAATGTGGAGTGTCCTTTTGATTTATCATTCTTGATTGGGAAGACTGAATAATCCTCCTACCGATGCTATATAATTGGCCTTCTTGATTTCAACTCATACTACTTTAGAAAGAAAATTGTGAAGTTTCCCCGATTCTGGGTCACTACAAGTCATTTTAATCATTGCCCAATGTTACTCTAATGAATGGTGATCCCTTCTTATTACCATCGGCATGAAAAGAACCATCGCTAAGAGAATGGAATATTGCTCTGATGTCCTTTGGTCTCTCTGATATGCTCCATCTACTGTTGTATTCATTTGGGATCAGTTAGCAAGACTCTTCCTAAAATTTCCTTTGTCATTGTAACCCATATGGTCAGTGAGATCTGAGTGATTCATCTAAAGTGTACAAGTCTCCCTAATAGTTTTTCTCCTATCTCGTCATCAAAATAAAATATGTTTCTCACCGATGAAGTTTCCATCGGCATGAGTTAAGAGCTTGGCATGATCTAACAACTTCACTCTGACTACTTGGTTCTTGCCGATAAGCCCTCATCAGTGAGATGACAAGCATTGCCTTCCTGATTATGTAGTTTCCATCGTCTTTGATCATTATGACTTGGTTCATCTTTTTCCAAGATGTAGAAAATTTTCAAACTAAGAAGCTATGACCTATTGATCTGGAAGACTTGCCTTGATCTTGCCAATATGGACCAGTTGTTTAAAAACTCTTTCTTAGTGATTTCCCAAGGAATGATTATGTATCAAAGGATAAATTAATAGGATCATTGATGAACATGGATTGTGAAATGGATCTTGTTACAAAAATTTCAACAATTTGTATTTTTTATGAAATTGAGATGTGGAAACTTTCTAGGGTACATGAGTGAAGGCCAGTAAAGAAGATGATATTTTTATAGTCCCAATAGTTTCATTGATTCTCTTCCATAGAATCAATCGAAACAAGCTCACTAATCACAAGATTAGGAAAGGGTCATTGTTCCACATCAACACAACACCAATTTCTAAACAGGATAAGTTTCAAATGGGTTAGAGTAGAAATTTAACTATTTTGGTAGTTTGTAATTTTTAGTTTCAATAAATTCTTAGTTTTTTTTTTAATTTTAATGATCTTGTTTGAGATTGAGTTTTAGTGGCTAAATTATGCTTCAATTCATCATGGATCAAGTGTAATTGACCCATACTAATAATCCTTGGTCGTAGAAACAGTCATGGCTACCATAGTAGTTTGTTGAAGTTGTTGTGGAAAAACCTAAATAATGCTCCTCAAGGTCAACCCATATTCTCATTTAACTCAAACTCTCATCAAGGAATTCCCTCCAAAAACTGATGAATGTGGTTTTTTAAGAAAGCAAATCATCTTTGACCAATTCAAGGCTTATTGAAATCTTTAACAACCTAAGACTCTTTTTAGATAAGTTACACTTTCTTAAAGCTCCAAAAATCTTAAATAGCTACCTAGTAACTATCAAGACCATTTATCCAAATAGGTTAACAATTTAATGTAACAATTCATGTTGAAATTATGTAGATTCTTGAAAAATTATCGCTTTTATAATTTCCAATCAATTTTGTGATATGATAGTAGGATACTTAAAACTAGCTTATTTTCAAGGAAGTAGACTAGAACAACAAAATTTTGGCTAGAATAGAACTAGAGTTGCATGCAAAATGATTACAATCTTGGATACCAACAAATACCTGAATTAAAATTTATGTATGAGATCATCCTTAGAAAATGCTATTTTAAACCATTCATTTAATTGTAATGATAGGGTATATAAAAAATCTTGTGGTCTCAATAATATTGGGTGTACACCCTATGAAGGTAGTGACAATGTTTTAATTTTTATATATTGGTTTGAATTATCTAAGATTGATCTCTTCGAAAAAATGGATCAATGTTGCAAATAAAATCCCAAGAAAATAATAAACATTGAGAAGACTACTTAGTTAATGAGTAATATTTAAAATAAAGCCATAATGAATAAACAAAATAGTGTTAAGAATTTCCAATTCATGTTTGTAACAAAAAGAGGAATTAATTACAATTATTGAGATCTCTCATAACTCAAGTAAGCTAAAAAGTATTACCTAAATCCAAATCTAGGGTATTGTAAATTGTAATAACCATTGTGATTCCTTTATTCTACTATTTATGTTTTTTTGTATCTCAGATATTTGTTAGAATATTTTGTGAGTATAAGATGTGAGGGACAAATCTCATTTAGAACAATAATGCCAAAATCTCTTATTTGGTAGATAGGTTAAAAGAGAACTAAGGTTCTTAATTATAACATTTGGTTATGAAGTGTGAACAAAATTAGTAGGCACTTTAACCATTTTAATTTTTTCTTTATAGGCTGAAATGACAAGTCATGGTAGGTCCCACTAGGACAGAAAGAGTTATAGAACCATAAGAAGAAAGAGAGAGACCATCATAGATACGTATTGTGGTTTTCATTTTTTCATATTCCTCCCTTTGTAAATATTTTAGTAGATTTTCCTCCATAATAACGTTCACATGACTTGTGGGGTCCACAAGGACTCCTATCACAATGTTTCCATTGGTGCAAGTAGGAATATATAGAGGAGAAGCTTTCTTATTCATGGGCAGATCCCACAATGTAAAAGTTACATCTGGTAAACTAGTCATAGGTTGAGGGGGATGAATGTAACAAAACCATATTTACATACTCTAAGGCCTTGACAGAAGCACCAAAAGTATCAATAATAAAATTTGCAGAGTTACAAGACAGAAACGAGTTTGTATAAATTTGTAATTCACTATTGGCCTTAGCCACCGACTAATTCGTATTCTACTTTTTATCGGTAAGGTGAATGGTATCATCATCGAAGCAATCTTATATCTCATGAAATTAGCACATACAATGCTCAATATCATGCCCATGGATACGATAATATTACCAAGTGCATTCCCATCATACTAGTCGGGGTAAGGCTCTCTAAGAGGTCAGGGATCTTCCAAGGTTATAACTTTATAATTTAACAATTTTTTCAAAATAGAAGAGTAAGATTCAGACAACTTTGTGACTTGTTCCATTTGTTGCACTTGAGGCCCTTTTCATTAGACATGGCAACTACATTCACAACAGATTTTCCTTTGCTTGAAATCAACACAATAAATCTTCCTTCTAGACTAGAGTGTGAGGAAGATCCTCTGAACTGAACAACCATCTGCTAATACTCCTACAACATTGTGCATAGATGCACAAAAGAAGGATACTTCATTAAGGAAAACTTCTCCTTCCAAGGTCTTTGTAGATTTCCAATGACCACCTTCTATACATCTAAGTCAGGTAGCGGGTAAGAAATTTGTGAAACAAGTGCTTGTTATCAACCAATGAAATCAGTAAACTTCCCATGCTCTCCTTTCTTACATTGGATGAGGTACATGAGGCCATATTCAGCACGATGTTAGCCTAAAACTACCAGAGAAATTGATAAACAAGTTGATCAAATGAGAATATGGAGTTGTCAAGCAAGGAATAGTACCACTCTAGTTTTGTTTCCTTGAGAGATTGAGGAAATAATTTGGCCATCGAGGCATCATGGTGAAAGAAGTCTATACACATCACATTGAAGGTTGACATGTTTGTTTCAGCGTCTCCTTTGCCACTATATTTCTCAAATTTCAGAATTTCCATCCCTTGATGGATGGGAGTGTTTAGAATCGCCACCGACAAAGGACTATACTAGAAGAAAAGTTGAAAGATAGGTTGGGCAGAGGCTTGGGATAGACTCACCAACTGGTTCTATATTTGACCCATCTTTTGTAGCAAGGCATTCAAAATAGGGTCACATGAAGAAATAGGACCAGTGAAGCCACCAATAGAACCACCACCAAGATCACCTCTAGATCCACCGCCAGAGCCACTGTCGTGGCCACCACCAGAGCCACTACTGTAGCCGCCACTGAAGCCACTGCCATGACCACCACTAAAGCCACCATCAGAGCCACCTAGGGCACTAGATATACCAGAACCACCAGCCCCCATTATGTTGGAAATCCCATTGCCAAGGATAGAATTTCCCTCAATAGGGAGAACATTAAATCCTAGAGGTACTATACTCTCTTTGATAATAGGAGGTAGAGCATACAGAGATGTTAACAAAAGGGCATGTTTAGCCAACATACCGATTTTGTAGACATTGATATGCCAATTTGTATTTCATAAGCGTCAAGCACATCACCTTAGGTAATACTTGACCTAGGGTTGTAAGAAGGGACATCTGCTTTTGTTAATTAGGTAAGGACACAAGGGAACTCTATGCTTGTTCGATCCTTTTCTAACATATATCTTATTTCATTAACAACTCTAGCAACCCTAGTCATGTTTTGATCTTTTCCCAAATGGTTCCTAAGATCTAAAAGCCTCCTATATAAAGCTAGGAGGTGCTTTGCAAGAATGTGACAACTTCATCCTTGTTTAAAGGTGGAGTTGAGGGAGAAATAGGAATAGGGTCACTAGTGGTTTCATCCAAGAAACTCATCTATTTTTTTGATACCATCTCTTGGGAAGCGAGAGTCATAGTGACCCTTGAGAAGCCCATCTCTAAGTGTCATTGTTGTACACTCCTTCTAACCACATGTCCAAAATTTGTAGACTAAGTTGTGAAGCTCATAAAGCATCACAACACACAAGTCCACAACTGATGCAAATGCGAGAGAAAGAACTTTAGCACAAAGAAATAGATATTGCAAGATTCATGTCAGGTTCACCAAAATGTAGAGGAGGGGGACCAACTGCTTAGGACTCCAGGTCACAAGAGGGTCTAGAAAAATATCTTCCCTAATCTAGCTCAAGCTAAGGGATTGTTTAAGATAGGTTTGATGTTTAAAGGGGTGAAAAGGAAGGACAACCGGTCTACCTCTTTCCTTCTACCAACTCAAGAGTCTTAGGAAGTCAGGTGATCATGTTTCCAGAGTTCATACTATGACTTAGGCAGCTCACTACCAAAGGACTACAACGCAGGATATGGATGATAGTGCAACGTGTTTTCATCTTAGTGGGGCACTAGCATTCGTATGGACAAGAAGTGTAAAGTATAATCTGAAATTAATAGACACCTACAAACAATCGAACGAGTGTGATTTAATGTAATGATAGAAATAGAAAATAACTAAATAATAGAATATTAAGAGAACACTAGATCAAGTCTAACTACGAAATGACGAAGAAGGGTAAGGAAAGCACACCTTCCTACTCGCGAGTTGATAACTTCAAATTCTTCACTCAACAAGCAACCTACACACACAAGATGAAAAATTGTTGGGGATATGTATAGAGGACTATCGCAGTTAGTCCTCCACTTTTGGTGTTTCCACCTCCATGGATACCCAGTATAGCAATGATAGGATAAATGTGATAAAGAGAGATATTCGTGTGAAAGTACTAAGCACTATGCTAAACAACAATATGCTACAAAGAAAATACAATAATGCTAAATGAATGGAAGATGGAATAATATCACCTTCAACCACATGCACTCAAGGAAAATGGGAGAAGGAGTGAGCTCGCAAGCTTGCAAATGCTGACCTTTACACAAAAAATAGGGGATTGAGTCTACAAAACACCAACTTGTAGCTTCAATGGAAGTGATAATTGTAAGGAAAGCTTAGGTGCAGAACAAACTCTCCTAACGTCAAAACCTCAAGGAAGAATGCAGAGGTGACTTTAAATTTTGCAATTACAGTTCAATTAAGATACACTTGAAAGGATTAACAGAAACAAAGAAATAAACATACACAATTGAACACCAGATTTATGTGGGAAAATCCTTACGGGAGAAAAACCCACCACACCAAGAAAAACCCCTTTGTATTACAGTAAACAAATTACATACAGAGTACAAGCTTCTCTCTCAGATGTCAAATTATAGCAACAACATTTCCTTGATAACCCCTTGTACAGAACATCCCCTGGTTACAATTTTTTTTGAATTTAATTCATATAATGAATTTACACAGTTCAATCTGTCTTCAATTGAACAAAACTGGCACTCATCGAACTGTTCACCAAACCAATCATCATCTTCGATTATAGAGTATATCCATGTCGTTCAAGGTCTGTTGATCTTCCTCATAGGAATGGTCGCAACAGTCCAACTTCTAGCGGTTCACCTTTTGCTTCTCTGATTGGTCGAAGACAAACCACATAGGATAGACATTCGGTCAAGGCATTCAAACTATGTCACATGTTAGTGAGACACTAGGTCATGTATCCCCAATGCCACAATGCCTAACTATCATTATCGCCTAGAGTTACCACCATTGGCAAGAGTCATATCGAGTTCAAAACTATCGCCTAGACTCACCCCATCGCTAAGACATCATATCAATATCCACTACAGAACCATCGTCCAGACCATCGCTATTGGCAAGAGGTCATACCGAACACAAATCCATCTTGTGCAAATCTATTGGCGAGACAAGTGCTATCGGAAAGAGTTCTCACTGAAAGCACCTGCCTGTCGGTGAGAGAAACCTTATCGCTAAGAGGTCATATTGAATGCACCAGCCTATCGTCGAGACCACATCCATTGGCAAGAGTTCTTACCAAATGCAAACCTATCAACCAAGAGTCTCCCCGATGACATCCTTGTCAATAACCACTGGTGAGACATACACTATCAGAGTGAGTCATTCTAAATTTTCAAGCCTCTCCCCGATCACTTCTGTTGCCACAAGTCTCCCCGATAATCATTAGAAACCAACCTGTCAGCAAGAGATCTATTCAGGAAAAATGAGTTGGAAACTTTCACAGCAATTGACATGTCTTGTCGATGACTCCCATCGACAAGACATAAGTGAAGTCTCGGCGATCTGAACACTTCAAATATTTAGAACACTACTGCTAGTCAGCAAGACTTTTAGAGGGTCTCACGACATTGCTCTTTCAGGATTTTACATGCCAATAAGATTGAGGCACATTTTTCCAACAATCTCCCACTTGACGAAGATCTTACTGACACCTCCAGAGCACAACAAAACTAGTGAAATTCATGGGCACTAAGGCCCATCGAATTGGCACACCACCTGAACTTGTCTGTGCTCACTGGCTTTGTCAATGTATCTACAACATTTTCCAAGTATCCACTTTTTTCTAAAGAGACCTTTCCATCCTCCACCATATCTCGTACAAAATGATACTGAACATCAATATGTTTCATCCTGGCATGGAAAGTAGGATTTTTCACCAAAGAAATAGTACTCTGACTATCACAGTATATTGTAATTATCCCTGCATCAAACCCAATGTTAGAACACAAACGTTTCAACCAGATTACTTCTTTACAGGTGTGTGTTGCTGCCATGTATTCTACCTCTGTAGTGGACAAAGCAACTTGCCGCTTACTCATCCAACTAACTGCACCACCATTCAACATGAAAATATATCCACTGGTGGATCTTCTGCTATCAATGTCCCCTACCCAATCAGAATCCACATAGCCTTGAATGCTGAGAGTCCTCTGTGATTCAACCAAATTTCCATGGTAACACAAAGCATATTTTGAAGTGCCCTTTAGATATCTAAACACTCTTTTCATAGCATCCCAATGTGTCCTTCCAGGATTTTCCATATAACGACTAAGAACTCCCACTGCTTGGGCAATGTCTGGCCTTGTATAGACCATTGCATACATTAAACTACCAACTACACTAGCATAAGGAACTCCGGTCATGTCCTCTTTCTCAGTAGGAGATTTTGGACAGTCTTCAACAGATAGCTTCATTCCCTACAAAACTCGAACAACTAGCTGCTTGTATTCATTCATACAAAATCTCTCCAGAACAATATTAATATACTTACGAGCTGACTGAGCCAAAGTTTTCTACTCTTCCTGTCCCTAGTTATTTCCATTCCTAGAATATATCTGAATGCACCAAGATCTTTCATTTCAAACTTTGTAGACAGTTGAGATTTTAGATCAGAAATCATTAACTTACTATTGCCTATGAACAACATATCATCAACATAGAGAGCAATAATAAGAATACAATCACTTTCAGCTTTGAAGTACACACAATGATCAAATTTCGATCTTACAAATCCCAATGACAAAACAAAAGTGTCAAACTTCTGGTACCACATTCTAAAAGATTTTTTTAATCCATACAGAGATTTTTTTAACTTGCAAACCATATTTTCTTTACCTTTTTCCACAAAGTGCTCTGGCTGGGATATATAAATTTCTTCTTCAAGGTCACCATGAAGAAATGTTGTCTTCACATCCATCTGTTCAATCTCTAAGTCATACGCTGCTACAAGTGATAAAAGAAATCTGATAGACGTCAGCTTAGCTACAGGAGAAAAAATTTCTCCATAATCAATTCCCTCTACCTGGGAATACCCCTTTGCAACCAATCTCGCCTTATACTTTTCCACACTACCATCCAGACCTATTTTCTTTTTAAATACCCATTTGCAGCCAACAACTTTTCTACCTTCAGGCAAGGGCACTAAACTCCAAGTATCATTATTTTTTAATGATGCCATTTCTTCATTCATGGCTTCCAACGAAGAGTTTGAATCAGACATTCTAAATTCCTCTTTCACAGTCCTAAGCTCATCAGTGCTAGAAATTAAAGCATAGGCACAAGTAGAATCTAACAAAGAAAACCCATACCTATCAGGTTGCTTTCTTTCATCTGTTGACCTCCTCATAGGCTGAGGATGAGGTTGTTCTTCTTCTTTAGAACTCTCAGAACTGCTTGAGCTCTCCTCAATTTCAGGTACATTTTGAATTTTCAATTCCTCTTTGTCTGGTGTCGGAGGAATTTCAACTACATCCTTTTTATTTTCTTATTTTGTCTCTGACTGTAATTCCAAAGTAGAAGGCTTCAGCTCACAAAAATAAACACTTTTGTTGCATAAAACTTTCTCTGTATCAGAATTCCAAAGCTTGTATCATTTTATGATAGCACTATAGCCAATAAAAATACATTTAACAGCCTTGTTTTCCAATTTAGATCTTTTTTCATTCGACACATATGCATATGCCTAACAGCCAAAGACATGAATATGTCTTAGAGAGGGCTTCTTTCTAGACCATGCTTCCAAAGGTGTTTTCTCAACAAGAGTGGAATTCGGAGAACCGTTTATTAAGTAACATGTTGTAGTTGCCTCAGCCCAGAACTTCTCCTCCAAGCCAACACTGCTTAGCATACTTCATGCTCTTTCCATCACTGTCATGTTGAACCTTTCAACAACTCCATTTTGTTGCAGAGTGTAGGGTGTAGTTTTATGTCTTTTAATCCCATGATCTTTACAATACCTCTCGAACTCATCAGAAAAAAACTCACCGCCATTGTCAGTCCTTAAACATTTTATTTTTCTTCCAGTCTGATTTTCCACAAGGTTTTTAAATTCTTTAAAATGACTGAACACTTCTACTTTACTTTTCAAAAAATAAACAAATACCCTTCTTGAATAATCATCAATGAATGATACATAATATCTTGATTTAGACAAAGAAGGAACATTTACTAGACCAAAAACATCAAAATGAATGTAATCAATTAAATTAGAGGATTTATGAGGACTAGAGTAAAATGAAACACAGTGTTGTTTACCATATATACAATGTTCACAAAACTCGAATTTGAGGTTACAATCATCAAGCCCCTCAACCAGGTTTTTATTTTTCAAGGTTTTTAAACCTTTTTTTCCAATGTGGCCAAGCCTATGATGCCAGAGCATAGTCTTTTCTGCTAGAAGTTTAACTTCCATAGAGTTTGCACTATCAGGAACTTTTTCCTCTTTTTCTCCATGAGTAGCTTTTTGTGACTTTACAGAGACACTATTGCATTGCACAGCATGTGCATCCAGCTTATACAAGGTACCAATACGAGCACCCCTAGCTAGCACCATTGAGCCTCTAGTCATCTTGCAGCCATTTCTAGAGAAGGTGACTTGCACTCCAATATCATTCAGCTTACTAATAGAAAGTAGATTTCGAGCCAGACCTAGTATATGCATTACATCATTTATTCCCTTCACTCTTCCATCAGGGAATTGAATTCTGACTCTTCCACGGCCAACTATTTCCAACGATGAATTGCTTTCCAAATACACCCTTCCACCATTGTATTGTTCATACTTAGTGAACCAGTCTCTATGAGATGTCATGTGGAAAGATGCTCCAAAATCAATCAGCTAGACATCATCTAATGCCTGTGTAGTCAAGGATGCAATGAAAGCGTCTGCATCACTTTGAGAAGAATCATTGTCAAAAGAATACTTCTTCTTCTTCTTTTTCTCCTCTTTACAATCCTTTTGGACATGACCAGGTTGCCCGCAATTCTAGCACTTCACCTTGGACTTCTTACTAGGAGACTTTGATCTCCCCTCTGATTTGGATTTGGGCTTCTTGTCCTTCTTCTTTCCTTTTTCTTTCAATCTACCTCTAATAGGAAGAGCCTCCTTCGCCATCTCAGAATATTTTCTTCTCATATCTTATGATAACAAAGAAGCAACAACATCTTCCATCTTAAAAGTGGATGTCGTACTCCCAATAACCATCACCAAGTGATCCCAAGAATCTAGCAAAGAACATAATAATAGCATACAACGATCTTCTTCATCAATCTTCACACCCACAGATGCCAACTGAGCAATCAGCATGTTGAAAGCATTCAAATGATCAACAACAAATGCTCCTTCCTAAATTTTCAAAGAGTATAGCTTCTTCCTCAAGAAAAACTTATTCACCAAGGACTTGCCCTGATAAATAGCTCCCAGTCTTTTCCACAAAGAAGATGTAATCTTTTCTTCATGAACATTCAGAAGAACAGAGTCTGCTAAATAGAACCTTATCATCCCCTTTAATTTTTGATCTGCAAGGTCCCAATCTTCTTGCTTCATGCCTGTAGGCTTCGGTCCAGACATAGCAAGCCAAAGATCACGATCAACCAACAGATCTTCCATTTTAAGTTTCCACAATTCAAAATTGTTTCCATTGAATTTCTCAATTTCAATCTTTCCTAATGTGCTTGACATCTTAATCTGTAATTCAAATTATCAGACTTCTACAAGACTCCCACTGAACAGAATTGACACAAAAAACCCAACGTACCCACAAGGATAACACAACTGGACAGGCTCTGATACCACTTGTAAGGAAAGCTTAGGTGTGAAACAAACTCTCCTAACATCAAAACTTCAGGGAAGAATGCAAAGGTGACTTTAAATTTTGCAATTACAATTCAATTAAGATACACTTGAAAGGATTAATAGAAACAGAGAAATAAACATACACAATTAAACACCAGATTTACATGGGAAAAACCCTTACAGGAGAAAAACCCACCACACCAAGAAAAACCCCTTTGTATTACAGTAAACAAATTACATACAGAGTATAGGCTTCACTCTCTAATGTCAAATTATAGCAGCAACATTTCCTTGATCAACCTTGTACAGAACATCCCAGTTACAATGCTCTCTGAATTTAATTCATACAATGAATTTACATAGTTCAATCTGTCTTCAATCGAACAACACTAGCACTCATCGAACTGTTCACCGAACCGATCATCATCTTTGATTACAGAGTATATCCATGTCATTCAAGGTCTATTTATCTTCCTCACAGGAACGGTCGCAACAGTCCAACTACTAGCGCTTCACCTTTTGCTTCTCTGATTGGTCGAAGACAAACCATGTAGGATAGACATTCGGTCAAGGCATTCAAATTATGTCGCATGTTAGTGAGACACTAGGCCGTGTCTCCCCGATGCCACAATGCCTGACTGTCGTTATCACCTAGAGTTACCACCATCAGCAAGAGTCATATCGAGTTCAAAACTATCACCCAGACTCACCCTATTGCTAAGACATCATATCGATATCCACTACAGAACCATCAGCCAAACCATCGCTATTGGCGAGAGGTCATACCAAACACAAATCCATCTTTTGCAAATCTATCGGCGAGACAAGTGCTATCGGCAAGAGTTTTCACCAAAAGCACCTGCCTGTCGACGAGAGAAATCTTATCACTATGAGGTCATATTTAATGCACCATCCTATTAGCGAGACCACATCTATTGGAAAGAGTTCTTACCAAATGCAAACCTGTCAGCCAAGAGTCTCCCCGATGACATCCTTGTGAATAACCGCCAGTGAGACATACACTGTCAAAGTGAGTCATTCTGAATGTTCAAGCCTCTCCCCAATCACTTATGTCACCTCGATAATCATTAGAAACCAACCAGTCGGCAAGAGATCTACTCGGGCGGAATTAGTTGAAAACTTTCACAGCGATTGACATGTCCTAGCGATGACTCCCGTCGACAAGATAGAAGTGAAGTCTTGGCGATCTGAACACTTTAAATATTTAGAACACTGCTGCTAGTCAGTAAGACTCCCAGAGGGTCTCACCGACATTTCTCTTTCAGGAGTTTACATGCCAGTAAGATTGAGGCATGTTTTTCCAACAATAATGTTGTGAATGAAGTGTGTAGAAATGAGAATGATCAAGTAGAATGCCAAGAAGATGAGTTGAATGAATGAGATAGGCTTTTGAAGATTAAATTAGAGGCAAGGGAGTCGTTTGAGGTTGGTCAAGGGAGCGGAGATATTACTCTTCATCGCTAATGGAGAATTGTAATGCCTCTACAGATTCCATAGGTAGGAATCCTGTCAGGACGATAGCACACTGCACATCTATATGCCATGCTAGCATCCTTGACAGAATATCCTCAATCGACACAAAAAATAACTGCCAAGTGGATGGGAAGAGAATGAAGGATGTGGAATTACATTATCAAACTTTATTTTCTAAGGTAGGAGGCACATAAATGTGGAATTTTCAAGGGGTGCAAATTCACGCCATTATAGTTACATACTATCAAACACATCTTCCACTGTCGTACAATTGAGAAATTGAACTTTGGATATAACAACTCTGAACACTCTAATCATCACATTCAAATTACATAGGCATATCTTCAAACATGAAGAAATACTAAACACAACACTGAACATACCTCTAATAACTTTCACACTCTCTTATTTTAAATTTTCTCAAAAGCACTTGGAAACCAAGTGAAAAACTTTTCTCATTACTGGTCACCGTACTAAACATCAATGACAGCACCACACCAACATATTACAACACTCTCTAATAACTTCATTCATCTCCACATACAAGGGGTTGACATCATCAACACTAGTAGTTTCCAATAATCTCCCTCAATAACTCAAGCTTCCAACAATCTCTACAACCATATTGGAGGTTGACATCAATGGAAAAACCAACATATTTCCAACAATCCCCCCCCTTCTCATTGATGGCAGAACCAATGCTGAAAAACCATCAACAACAAAAAGCAACTTTGCATCAA
This sequence comes from Sequoia sempervirens, assembly GCA_007258455.2. NCBI lineage: Eukaryota > Viridiplantae > Streptophyta > Pinopsida > Cupressales > Cupressaceae > Sequoia > Sequoia sempervirens. The sequence goes on along the minus strand of VDFB02047144.1, from coordinate 923,007 downwards.
GTAGCACTCCCCCTTTTTGGGGCATCTCTTACACTTCATACTCTTCCCCTATCTAAAACTATTTTTCAGACAACTTTCTCTTGCACTATGATTTTCCAACCATAACCATATCTCTCACTATTTTTTAGACATGAACACTCTCCCCCTTTGACAACAATGACAAAGGGGAACACACATACTTTCTCTTACGCTCTCCTCCTTTGATGGCATTACCAAAGGAAAACACTTATATAGAAATATTTTTCTTATTTATTTTTTCTCCCTCTCAGACTACAAATGGCAACACTAGGAAGCAACTATTCTTACTTTTCTACACTCTTCCCATTAGGGTCACAAGACATACTCCACCTGACTGCACCAAATAATAATGCCACTACCTACTCCCCGTAAGAGGTAGCCACCATTAGTCCAAACCAAAGAATGAACTTGATTCCTTTAATAGACTAGTGCATAATCTTATGCATCTATTTGAAAGAAGGAGGGGAAATAACCCCAAGATTCTACCAAATATACTCAAATGTATCTTTTGGAAGAGTCTTTGTGAAAATATATACAATTTTATCCTTTGTAGGCACATACTCTACCTTTACCTTATTCTCTACAACTTTTTATCTAAGAAAGTGATGTCAAATAGAGATGTGTTTTGTTCTTGAATGCATTAATGAATTATTTGAAATATTAATAACACTTATATTATCACACAAGATAGAAATAGGTTCATCATATGATACTCTAATATCCTTCAATATTTGCTTCATCCACAACACTTGTGTGCAGCATGATGTTGTTGCAATATATTCTACCTCTGCAGTAGATAATGATATTGAATCTTGATTCTTACTCAACCATAAAACTAATGTACTTCCAAGAAATAAACCACCACCACTAATACTTCTTTTTTCATCTATATAACCTACCCAATTTGCATCTATATATGAACTCAAAGAGAGATTAGCATCCCTACTATACCATAAACCAAAGTTTGGAATTCCCTTTAAATATCTAAAGATCCTTTTTAGTTCTTCCATATGTTATTCTTTGGGATCTTCTTGAAATATTTCCTCAAGACATATTGCATGCGTGATATCTAATCTAGTAGTAGTTAGATACAGTAGTCCACCAATCATTGATTTGTACTTGCTTTGATCTTCTTTAGGAGATTCATTATTTTTACTCAACTTACAACTAGTAACCATAGGAGTACACACCAATTTATAATCCTCCATTCCATACTTCTTCAACCACAAGATCGACCTATTAATGCCTAATACAATTACTAGAGTTAATGAATCAATGGGAGGCGATTAAGCCATGTCACGAACCCAAGTGTTGTGATGCACACCATAAGGAGACCAAGGGCACACACCTTGCAACAATTTTCCCAATGTAAAGTAAGGGGTTCAAACTTGTGACCCAAGCTCTTATACCAATTATTGCACAGACAGATGTCATTGCACCAAAATATTGACCTGTTAATTCCCAATACAGTCTCCAAAATTAATGAATCCATGGGAGGTAGTTAATACATGTCATGAACCTGAGCACTACATTGCGCACAACATAAGGAGACCAAGGGTGCACACCTTGCAACAATCCCCCTAGCGTAAGCGAGGGGTTTGAACTTGAGACCTAGGCTCTAATACCAATTTTTGCATAGACGGTTGTCATTGCACCAAAAGATTGACCTGTTAATGCTCAATACAACCGCCAAATTTAATGAATCCATGGGAGGCAGTTAAGCCATGTTACGAACCCAAGTGCTACTCTGCACAATACAAGGATACCAAGGGTGCACACCTTGCAACATCTCTATTTTATTGTCTATGCCTTTCCAATGTGTCAAATCCTTGGGATTCCAAACAGAGCTAACAACAAATGTCACTCTTCCCTTTTTTTCACCATTTCTAACATGTACAAGCATGTTGAAATAGATTTTATTTTTGGACAATGTTGATTTTAGAGATCTAATAATGTATTTCTATCTTTCATTTAATTATTTTATCATTGATTTCTCTATCTATAATAATTAATTATCTCAAATTTTTAATATATCTATATTAATTGAATATATTTTTTTTATTTAATTAATTTATCAATTTTTTCATCATTATTTTTGATCCACTATAATTAAATAAATTAAAAATAATTTAAGTAATTCTAAATTAAATCTTTCTTTCCAAAATAAATAAATAAAATATTTTATTTTTCTAATTATATTCTATGAATTAAATAAATTCATTTAATTCTTCCAACTATTACATGTGATAAATCCAATCTAATTTTAGCTTGTACCTTATCTTAATTTTTCATATCCATGGATTCCTCTAATTAATTTCCAATGTCAACCAAATATCAAGCGAAGCATATAAATAAAACTCTTCATTCACACATCATTTCTTAGTGGTCATTATCAAGAGTTGACATTATCAAGCAAACATATCTCCCACCCATTCTCTTTGAGCATATATCATTATCATTGCAAATTCATGTTATCATACTATTCTTGTGCTATCATGGTTATGATATTTTGAAGAGAAACCCATGTATCAAGTATTCAAACTACTATCAAAGAAATAATGAAGAAAATCAAGATATTTGTTATGGTATAATTGTTTATTATTTCATTTTGTTCATATATCTTAAGCTTTATTGAGTGATTGTTGAGTGTGAATTTGGTGCTTTCATTGAATTTTTTTATTTTGCATAATTCATATTTTTCATCATTGGCACCAACATTTTACACCTTTAATTCTATTGGAGGTCCATGGTTGCATCTTGAGGTGTGGAAGAGAATTCCTAAACATCTTTGTCTATTAAAAAATAATGCATGTGTTCAATAATCTAAATGTGCATCCTAAGGTAGTTGAAGGTGAATAGTAAATTGAGAAACTAAAATTATAAACTTGACATACAATTGTCTTATTTCAACTAAAATCAAAGTGCCTCTATAGAATTGAAAAACTGATAGAATGTGAATACTCAAGCTATAACAAAGACTTAATTTCTTCATAGTTCACCTTCACATATCAAATCTATAAAATTGACTTAATTTCTTCATAGTTCACCTTCACATATCAAATCTATAAAATTGATCTTAAAATGAGAAATAAGAAAGTTAAAAAATCTAAAAGACTAATTTTTATTAATAAGAAAGTTTTTTTTTTTTAATTCAATATGGATTTTATGAGTAGAAGTTTCTAAATGTATTTAAACTTAAAATTTAGTAAAAAATAATTTATTATAATTGACCATGATAAACTATATTTTATTATTCAAATTATGATAACAATGAAATTTAAAATTCATATTAATAGAAACAATTCAATAAAAAAATTAAATATATATTTTATAAAATATCATTATAAAATCAAACATTAAAAATAAAAAATATAATATAATTAATCATTTAACTAAAATTAAAATATTATTTACTTTCAATAAACATTATAATTAAAAACATAAATATGAATAAACATTATAATAACCTATGTCGACAACTATAAATAATTATAATCCTCTTTATAAAAAAGACATCAGCTAGTTGTATTTACATATAAGCAAATGTACATAAAAACTAATAAAAAATAAACTCAATAAAACATCTATTCTAAAATCTAAATTAGTGACGGAAGAAATATCTATATCTTACACAACTTACGCCGTATCTCCAAGGGAATGTATATAACCTAGACCAATAAAGATGCTGGGATTATTAGCTCTCAATTTATTCCAATCTTCCCCTCCTTCCTTTAACCTCTCCTCTAACTCACCACTTGCCTGCTTAACTATTATAATTTTTAGTCTGCTCAACCGCTCCAATCCCTTTGGAACTTTCTTCAGCCGCGGACAATTCTCTATCCCTAAAGCTTCAAGACGTTGCATTGCTCCATCCTCCAATGCCGGCAACTCCTCCAGAAGAGGGAAATTAGCAATACACAACTCAACCAGCTTAGGGAATCCCCCGCACTCTCCAAATCTTTTTGGCAACTCTCTGCATCTCGAATTTTTCCACCAGAGCAAACTTCTTAAGTTGGGCAAATTTTGTAAGGACGGATAATCACTGCACTCGCACAATGTAAGTTCTGTCAGATTTACCATACCACATATCCAACTTGGCACGGAGAAACGATAGAGAGAAAGGTGTTGAAGATCTTTCATGACATTCATTTTCTCTGGGAATGCTGGAAGATTGGATTCTTCATCATCACCCTCCCTCGCAGGAATGCCGTTCTGTACCGCAAGATTTCTCATTTTCACCAGACGCTCAAGGACACCATTTTCTATACTTCTCAACGTCCCTTCATCTTTTAAAATACACTTTACTTGATGGAGATGGACCAAATTGCCAACGTTTGTAACATTGAGGAATTCACTCTCTTGATCAAACAGTAGGAACGGATCTGATCTCAGTGTCCTCAGACTCAAGAGCTTTGATATTCCCTTGGGCATATGACTGATAGGAGAGTCTTTCGAGCAATGTTCTACATCGAGGTAGGAAAGATATTTAAGCTCGCCTATCCAGTCGGGTACACTTTGTATGCTACTGCATCCAGAAACATCAAGATATTCAAGACTCTTAAGTCTTCTAACACAATCCGGCACCTCCCTTATCTTTGTTTGAGACAAATTCAAAACCTTGAGAAGCTTCAATTTCCCTACACATTTTGGCAGTGTAGAGATGGCAGTCCTGCTAAAGTCAAGAACTCTGAGTACTTTCAGACGATCAAACAAGTGTTCTGGAATACTTGTAATTCCTGGATTCTGAGAGAATGACACAGTGCGAAGAAGTCGCTGACAATGAAGAGAGCTTTCTGAAATTGCTTTAGTAGTTATACCTTTTTTAGGCAATATTAACCTGCGGCACCTTGTTTCTTGCGCGGGAAGATCAAATTCACACTTATAATCCTTACTTAAATTAATGACCAGATCATGTAACAAATCATGGAGAGTGTAAATCGACCCAGCTGTATCCACTTCAACCAAACATAGATTCTCAAGTTGGTGTAAGTAATTCAAACTAATATCAAACAAATCTTTTCCTTTTTCTTGTGGAATAAACCCTTCTTCCATCCACAAATATGTCACATAATCCAGGTGTATATCTGTATCCAGTTTAAAGCCAGATGAAAAAGCTATGCGTGTGTCCTCTGGAAAGAAAGAAAAATAAGAAAAGCATGATTTGAGATTGGAAGGAAGATAATCATAGCTTAACTTGAGCTTCTTCATGGTTGAGTCCTCTACATTTTCTATCTCTTTCAACTGCTGCAATTTTGACTCCCACTCCGGTGAGAGGGAAGAGTTAGCCATGGATGCCGCAACTGTCTTAACGGCCAGTGGCAACCTACCACATTTATCAACAATTTGACGGGCCAAGCTCTCCAGATGCTCAGGTGGCCTATTTCCCTCAGAATTGGGGAAGGCAAACAAGCAAAACAGAATCCAGCTGTCGTCCTTGGACAGCTGTTGCATCTCATAGACATGGGCCCTCATATTTTTAGCAACATCTCTATTTCTGGTGGTAACCACAATTTTGCACTGGTTACTGCCAGTGGGAAGACCAAGTCTTTGTCCCAAGTTCTCACCGGAACTTGTCTTCCATAGGTCATCCAGAACAATCAAACATGTTTTGCCCTTCAACTTATCATGTATCAATTGAGCTGCTCGGAAATCACTTATTCTATCGTCTAATTGTAAATCAATGTGGGAGGCTAAGTCACATTGCAAAGTTCTAAGAGAATAAGTCTGTGAAACAGAAATCCAGGCAGAATACTCATACCTATGTTTTGTTCTCTCGTAGACATGCCGCAGAAGGAATGTTTTACCCAGGCCGCCCATTCCCACGACGGCAACGACACCAACAGCAGGGTCGTCTAACAATCTCACTATCTTCTCAACCTTGTGCTCCACTGCTACTGCTCGTGAATCTGTCTCCAAGATAGTTTCTACTGTTTCTCTTTCTGAAGTAGTAGTTGAAGGCTGATTTAAATTCAACACATGATGAACAAGCTTGAGTTCTTGTGCGGTTTGAATGGTAGAGCTCATCCTATTTTTCAGTTCTTGAATCCTCTTCCCCATCTTATACCGAAAGCCTAATTGACTAAAACGGTACATACGGGATTGAGAGGTATTGATATACAAAGGCTCAGCAGCACATTCATCAATTATGTCTTGGGCGTCAAAAGCTATCTCCGTCACTTCCTCCAGCCATTTTTTCACAGTGTCATCGTGTCCACTTAGCTCATCCGCAGCTTTTACATAACCAGAAATATGGCTGAGCTTCTTCTCCAACCATTCAAAATTCTTTTTGAAGTGGAGCAGCGGCGATGCCCCCTGCGCCACCATTTCGCTAATCTTTTTAATCACGATTTCGGCAACCGCAATAGCAAGTCCAGATGCCATCTTTGATTTATAATTGAGGCTGAAATTGTGCTGATCTGAAATCGCTAATGGATGCGAGTCAAGCTGAAATTTGGTGAAAGGTGTGTATTCTTAGTCCGCAGCTGTAGACATATATAAGCGGCAGGAACAAGTTTTACCTGTGAGTGACATTGCTTCCTCAAAACAAATTAGCTGTGAGTGGGAAATAGCTACCGTTCATTACAAGACGGCAACTTAAATTAATCTAAATGAAATTAAACCATTATCATTTCCCTGTCGAAAAAGTTACAAATAGGGCGGCAAGATTATTTATATGTCCGCCAAAACATAGAGCCCATCACCACGTTATCTAGATGTCATCGTAACTTTGTTTTATTTTTTTAGTTCAACCAAATGAAACATTTATATCCTTACAAAAACATCGAGACAATAAAACTATGTAAATGTAATTATGAGGTGGAACACCAAGCATATCTTTATGCATCCAACTTAGTTTAATTTAAGTAATCTATAAACCTATAAAATAAAATGTTAGAGAAACCTTATAAGATGGGAAAGATATAGTTAGATCTACTTAATAAAATAAAATAATTTACAAATTTATTAAATAAAATTAATGAATTATTGTTTTGTTTTTTACTTTATTTTCTTTTGATTTTATCAACATATTCTAAATTTATAAAATAGAGTTATATGATACAATTTACATATTTAAATATAAATAAACATTTTTTTATATGTAGATAATATTACAATAAAAAATATAACTATAAATATTAGAATTTAGAATTGGATTAATTATCGATATTAAAAGAAGTATATAAATAAATATGGTAAGAAAATAAATAGAATAAATGTAATCAGCTTTAATATTTATGTTGAAGAATAGTGTTATAGATGTTAAAAAGAGATTCATTAAAAGAGGGGTTTTTGAAATCGCCTTGATCCCTTTTACATCAAGAAAGATACAACAATAAGCACAACAAGACGGAACAACACAAAAGGCATAGCCAGACAAGACTACCGAAAACAAAGCTTTACACAGCAAGAGATACCACCCAACCAACACTAAGTCAAGGTGGTTTAAAGAATTGTTCTAATGATTTTTGTTGAATCGTAACACAAGGATTCCTCTCCACAAATCTTGTCATCTTTTTTTACCTATCTAGAGATGTTGTTTAGGGTTTTTGTTGAGGATTTTTTGATGAGAGGGTTAATTGAATTTTGTTTTTGATATTAAAAGTGGGGGAAGGACACCTAAACCCAAGAGTTTAAACAAAACAAGAAGAAAAACAAAGGCCGACCAGGCCAATCAACCATAAACCATAAAAAGGAGGCACAAAAACCTCATATAAACAAACACAAAAATAATTAGAAGTAGGCACGCAGGCCTAAACAATGAAAAAACAACAAAGACAATGAAACAAGAACCTTTACTTTTTAGAAGAGGTAATGAATTCCCAGTTTGTCTTCAACAAGTCCATGGCTTCCCTCTAGTCCTTAGCACTAACATAGTCAGAAACCAAGGTCCTCTAAGTCATATCCTCTTGCTCTTTACTAATCTTCCTCTTAATTTTCCTTATCTTTGGCTTACCAGACGCAACTCCAAAAATTGAATTTTGCATGATCTCGTCCATAATATTAATGATATTGCCAATACTTTCCTTAAGGGCGGCAATCATGTTCCTTATGTTCTCACCATCTCCTTCAAGATCATACATAAAGGAGAAGTTAGGCCTTTCCTTTAGTTTCTCTACTATATTTTGGTCGGGGTCATTTCATATTGCTTCTTCATTTTCCATTTCCTCTAACTCCTCATTAAGGTTTTCCTTGCCATATTCATCCTCTCATTCAAGTCCCTTTGAATCCTCTTCATCCTTTTCCTAAGAGATTTCCTCGTCCATACTATTATGCTTCCACTCCTCAACGTTGATTTCCTCTTCTTCATCCTCCAAATCAATGTTATCTTGAATACATTCCTCAAATTCAAGGAGGAAATATTTATCCAAGTCAGTCATGCCCTCATCATCAAGCACTCAATTTCTCCCTTTATTATTTTTACCTTTATTCTTTTGGCTTACATTAGCTAGTCTAGTAGACTATCTTTTATCAAACCCACTACTGTTTAGACCCAACTGGAAAGGCTCTGGTTCATCCCTAATTTTAATAGTTATAGAGCCAAAGAGCCCCACCTTCTTTTTAGCATTCTTGAGAGGAGGGAAAGATATTTTCTGAGGGGTAGTAGCCTCTGTAAACAGCACAAAAGAGGGATTTGGGGATGTGACAATAGAGGAAAGCCCTTTTTAGATTTTGATTTTGAGCTTGAAGGAGGAGCTTTAGGGGAAGACTGTGGTTTATTTTCAAGGATCTTTATATCCACAAGGGTGGCAATGGAGGTAGGGTTTGAATGGGGGGTAGCATCACACAAAAATTTATAAAGGGCATAAATTAAGCCTTAGTGTAGGAGTAGTGAGGCTCCTTTAGAAATGCAAGTTGTAAGGGATGACAATAGGAAAAAGGATAATTAATCCACTCCTTGTGATGAACATGATTTAACAAAGAAAAATTATAACCATGTAAATTGTTATGTTCCCTCAAGGGTGAAATACCTAATTAAGTGAATTCTTGCTAAGTTGTAGGGGGAGGCAACTTCTCTCGGTCGTATCCATTTTGCAGACGAATAGGTTTCTCACCTTCCTCAAAGAATATATCCTTGAATTTAAGGTATTTCCTAGTACAAATATTTTCCACCTTCAGACCTTTGCATTGGAAGCTCGTAGCTTTAATGAGACTAGCAATAACTTCGAACTGGATAACACTGATGATGACTTTAAAAACATTCCAAGAGTTATATAATTTTAAGGTTATGTTATCATCATGCCTCTACATTGTTTGGAAGAAGGGAGTGAGGCTGGCCTCCTAAAAAATTCTCCACAAATTGACATTTTGTTTGAGTGGGAATTTTTTTCCTAGGGCCACCCATTCTAGCAATAAAGAATTTACATAGCTCAAAAGAAAAAAAAACCTTCACAAAAATATTGAAACAACGAGTGGGAGGGATGGGGTTTGAAATGCACAAGTAAATATTAAAGAAAAAGTAGCTAAATAGAGGGGACGTTATATGGCCCTAGTATGCAAATTGTGCCACCTATCAAAGGTACTATGTACTTTGGAGGTGACTCATGCAAATAAAACCTTGATAGAATGGAGTTAAGAGTATCTTGAGTTGTATTGTCATTCTAGAAATCTTTCATTTCCATAATTACACTACTTTCCCAAAAATCAATAAGATTTGGAGCATGAAAAGACATTATTACCAAATTTAAGCAAAAAAAGATGACGTTTCCCTTCAAATGATGAGGGATTAAATCCTCATGATTTAATTTTATATTTTTAAAATCAATTTCTATCCTTTTCCTATATGCCAATATGTAATCCTTTTCAACATCATTTTTTTATGGATCCACCCACACATCTAAGAGGGACAAATGATAAATAAAATTAAAAAGTTGAGAACCTTCAATGATTGAGACAACTTAGGAGGTCAAAGCAATATGAGCCACCTTGGTGTTCATGTTAGGCAGCCACCTATGGTCAAGTATTTCATTTAATTTTTTTTCCTTGATGTTGAAAGGGATATTTTCAAATCCATAATAGGTCCAATTAGGGCAGGATAAGCCAATATTAGTTGCATCATTAGCTGCCATATTTCCTTCCCTATAGGAATGGTAGATCTTAAATTGGAGAAAAGTGTCAAGAGAAAGTTTACTATCCTCCATCATATCGCTAATCATCCAAGGCTCAACATAGACTCCTTTTAAGATGTTGATAATGAGTATAGAATCACCTTTGATTATAACCTTGAACTACATCCTTTTTCTTTTAGTCTCCTAATTCCCCACCAAGCCATTGTTGCTTCAGAAACAATATTGGAGGAGACTCTAGTATTTTTAGTGTAGACACTAAAAATTGTCCTAGGCTTGCGATTTCTAAATTCTCTATCATTTCCCCTTTTGTCTTTGCTAATTAAATATTTTTTAATTATTTAATTATTTTCTAAAGTCATGTCTTCTATTAATTAAATAATTTTAATTATTTAATTAATTCATTCCTACTTTTATTTCTTGCTTGATTAATTAAATAAATTTTATTTATTTAATTGCGTCACTAATTAAGTCCTCTTCTTTCTAAAATTAAATAAATTCTTATTTATTTAATTTTTGTCCATATCCACTATAATTAAATAATTATTTTAATTATTTAATTATTCATTAGCCTCTTCTCTCGTAAATTAAATAAATTTTATTTATTTAATTTGGTCCACTCTCTTGAATTTTGAATTAAATCATTATTTAATTTAAAATAATTGCTTTTGTCATATTCTTCTATAATTAAATAATTATTTTAATTATTTAATTATTCATTGGTCACCTAGATTAAATAATTTTAATTATTTAATTTCTCCTATCACCTCTTTGTCTGTGTCAATCTTATCTTCCAAATCAAATCTTATCTCTTGACATTTCATTTAATTTTAGCCCTTGATTGAATTATCTTATAATTCAATCTTAGCCCTTCATTTCTTGTCATTGCCCTAATTTTGACCTAACCCTAGTCCATACTACAACTTTCAATTTTGGCCATTGATTTAGACATCTTATTGACATTCAATCTCAACCGTCAATCGAAATCAGACATTTCCTATAAATAAACTCTCTCATAAGCCATTAGGGGGGTTGATTCTTCAAGTATCTTTATGCTGTCAAAATCATTCTTGAGTCTTTCATCCATTTCTATCTATTGTCATTCATCTATCATCCCCATGTCAATATTATGCTATTGAATTGAGCAACCAACATTCATCCAACAATCAACCTTCAAAATATTACATTCTCATGCAGGTGGAGAAGAGCCATGGAGGTCAATCAAGTCTAGTTTGAAAATTGGTTTGCATTTCTTTTATTTATTTGCATTTTCATTCTAGTTTGTGCTTTATGGTGCTTGATATGGTTTAGTTAATTTGTTGTTTTCAATACATAAAATCTGAATTTTTCCCTATTTACATTTAGCATATCTTTCAATGAGGATACCTTCATGGTCCCTAATCACACCCCTTGTAGCAGCCATACAAGGCTTTCATTTGCAACATCTAGTAAAGTTTAATTTAAACCAATCTTCCTCAAGAGGAATCCATTTATGGCTTTCCTACTCAATATTTTAGCCCAATTGATTCGTGAAAGATCATGTGTGATGCCCCATAATTATTTAATTCTAATTTCTCCATAAGAAGGAAAGAATTTTAAGAACTCGTAACTAGTTGAATTAATGTTTTCCTGAAGTTACTATTTTTTGAGAGAAAAACCTACATGTTAATTCTTTTCTAATCTCTAAAAAAATTGTTTTTTCTCTCTTTTCATAAATTCTAGGAAACCACTAGAGGATTCTATTTCCATAAGTTGACAATGATGGGATGAGAGAAAGGGAAGGTGTTCCAATTGTTAACAAATTCCTTCAAGGAGGAGGGGAAAACCTAGCAAACCATCAAAGACTTGAGAACATTGATCCAAACGCATAGTGAAGGAACAACTTAAGAGGAGGTGGTCTATGCTTTTAGTATCTTCAAGGCACAAAGGACATCTATTAATAAATTGGAACCCTCACCTATTAAGGTTTTCCACAGTAAGAATGTTACCATGAATAGCATCCCACCATAAGCAATTAATTTTGGGGATGAGTTTAGGAATCCAAACCTATTTCTAGTCAAAGTTAGTGTAGGAGAGAAAAATTTGCTCTATCATGTAGTAAGCAAATTTAATAGAGAAAATTCTAGAAGGATTGTTTCTCCAAATCTACTTGTATCCATTTTATTTTGGGAGAAGAAGGTACAATCCCTGATTTGACTTCTTAGATCCTTCAAAATTTCTACCTCATTTAGTTGGTTGACACCCCTCATTAATCTACCCATACAAATTTGATCTTCAAAATTCTTTCATTTCAAGGTAGGACCAATCCAATCAATATAGTTATTGAGGAAGCCACCATAAGCCCAAGTTAGCTTAATTTTAATGTTGTTGAATTAATTTAAGGATGAGAGGTTAGGGCCCTTAGACCAAATATCCTCCCAGAGCGATGTATTCAAACCATTTCCCACTCTTTTTCTAGTCCACTGCTTAATAATACTTCTTATTTTCACTAGGTTATTCCATATAACTGAGCCACTTGGAAATTTGGGACCCATGAAATTCTTTTGGTTCTCATTAGCAAGGTATTTTTCTTTCAAAATTGTCACCCAAACTTTCTCTTTATCCAAAAGAAACCAACCAATTTTAGCAAGTGACACTTTATTAAGGATTTTCAATCTTCTAACACCTAGAATCCCTACCTTTCTAGGCATGCAAACCTTCTCCCATCTCAACAACACAATTCTGAAATTATCCTCTATTCATGTCCATAAAAAGTTCCTATGGATTTTTTCAATCTTGGAGGCTATACATGTTGGAACCTTGAATAAGGACAAGAAATAAACAAGAATATTTTATATCTCGATGCTTTGAGAAGTTGAAGTTTCCCAACTTGGCTTAGCAATTTCCCTTCCATTCGGTAAGTTTCTTTTGAATTCTTTCTATTATTTCATTCTATTAATATTTTATAGGATTCTTAGTAGCTAGAGGTAGACCAAGGTAAGAAGCTAGGAGGGGAGTAGATTGGCATTACGAAATCCTTATGAATCTCTCTTTAATTTATTAGTCAGTATTGAAGAAATAAATCTTAGTCTTTGTGAAATTCATAAATTTTCCTAAGGCTTGGGGATAAGCATCCAATTTTTTTTCCAAAAGGAAACTTGTACCATTGAGGTTGCACCAAATAGAATGGTGTCATCTATAAATTGTTGGTGGGAGGCAAGTAGGAGAGAGGAAGCAGCTTTAATGCCTTTAAGAATCCTCTTGTCACTCGAGAATTTTTTGATACTCCTCCCAAGAAAATCAATCACCATAATGAATAGGTAGGGTGAAACAAGGTCTCCTTGCCTCAAACCCCATCCACAAGAGAAAGAGCCCTGAGGAACACCATTGACCAGAACAAAGAAACTCAGAAAAGTAACACAAGCTTTGATCGAATTCAAAAATCTTCCTTTAAACCCATATTTCCTATAGGACTACCATCAAGAATTTCCAAGACACCCTATTATATACTTTGGAGATGTCTAATTTGAGTGATATAGTGGGTTTCTTCTTTTATTCTATAGATTGGATGTACTCATGAGTTACTATAGCAATATCAAGAATTTGTCTTCCTGCAATAAATCCTTTTTGATTTAGAGAGATAATTTTATGTAGCGGAACTTTCATCCTATTGAAAATTAATTTAGAAAATATTTTATAAATTGTGTTATACATACTAATGGATCTATAATCCATCATAGTGACCTCGAGTATCCCTATTTTTAGGGGATAGCACAATGTACATAGAGTTTAGTTGCTTTAACAACTTTCCAGATCTAAAGAAATCCCTGGCAGCAATAAGAAGGTCATCAGAAGTTATCTCCCAAAAGTATTGAAAAAAGGTAGGTGGAAACCATAAGGGCCTAGAGATTTGTAGGCACCAAAGAAGAACACAACATATTTGAGCTCTTGGTACGACATAGACTTAACCAAATTATTAAGATCTTGATCATTGATAACATTAGGAATCATACCTATGAGATCATCTAAATTAGAAACATCTAGATTTTGGCTAGATAAGGAGTCCTTAAAGAAAGAAACATCAGCCTCTACAATATCCTTTTCCTCATTTAGAATAGTGACATACTCCCACATAAAGGACCTGATCCTATTTCTTTTTGTGTCTCAAAGTGTATTGGTGAAATAATTTAGTTTTCTTATCACCCTCTCATAGCCACTAGACTCTTGATTTCTATTTCTAGAATATTTCCTCTCTAAAGTTTGAGAACCTAAGCCATTCCATTCTTAATTCACTTTCTTTTATCAAGGTATCCTCTTCCATATTTTTTTTGAATGACTTGTAGACTAAACAATATAATTTAATTTTGTTGAAACATATTTCCAAACAAAATTTTATTCCATCTCTTGACCTTCTCCTTAAAACCCATTTTAGTTTTTGGTCCAGATGAAACATAGGTGTCCCTAAGCATGGCTAATTCAAACACCTTTGGATCAAATATTTGAAGTTAGGGTGTGAATCCCACATCATTTTATATTTGAAGGGGAAAGAACCTTTAAAAATAGTGTCTTCCCAGTCCAAGAGTGTAGCATTATGGTCTAAACCAATTCCAAGGAGGGTAGAGAGGGTTAGCTTGTGAAAAATATTCCAATTGAACTAGATATCAAAAACCTATCTAGTTTAACCTATATATGATTGTATTCATGCCACGTATTGGACCAGATGAATAAATATTCTCATAGGTCAATGTCTACTAAGCCATTTGTTGAAAGGACATCCATGAGGTCCATCATACTGTCTGAAAAGTCCATAAAACCCCCAAGATTCTTTGAGGGGTATAGAGGAGCGTCGAAATCCCCCAACATCCAACAATCTCCATAATATCTTGACATTAAATAGAAAATTTGATTCCAAAGAGTAGCTCTTACAGGTTTAGAATTCAATGCATACATATTGACAAGATTCTATTTCATTGAAGAATTTGAATATTCCATATGAGTAACAAGGCAATTTTTAGAGAAAGTACCTTTGAAACTATTGAGCATCAAAGGATTCCAAAGAGTAGCAATACCTCTAGAGGCCTCATTAGCATCATATTTGGATTAATCATCAGATGAACAGATGTTCTTCACACTCTATTCAAAGGTAGATTATTTCAGCTTAGTTTCCTAGAGAAGAATAATTTCAATTTTGTGAGTAATGGCATAGCATTTGATAAGATATTGCTTGAACGGGTTGTTTAGACCTCTAATTTTCTAAGATAGGATCCTCATAGAAACAAAGAAAGAATCGGAAATGAACTATCATTGACAAAAAGGGGAAGGCCCCCTGCCTCTTCAATTCTTTTATTTATTTTTTCCCAAGAGGCCATCAAAAGTTTTATGTTTCCCTGAGGTGACATCTTGAGAAGCATATTTAATTCTAGAATTCCTCTATGAAGGTCTTCCAAGCTTGGTTTTCCCCTCCTACATTTTCTTTCTTTGTCTTTTTTTTACCACTAACCTATGTATAGTCCTTTTCCAAGCCCTCAATAGAGGATTTGCAAGGAGAGGGGAGGTCTTTTTCACCAAATCCCAAAAATTCCAAGGAATCCCAAAAGCCTATATGAAAGGATCATGAATGAGCCAAGTGACCTAAAAAATTTGGTTGAAGATTGTTATTATTCTACATGTTTTGGTTTCCATTTAAGTCTATTTCAATTTCTCCTTCCTTAAAGCCATCTATATTGCTTGAAGGGACAATAATATTGTCATTATCAACTAAATGGGGATTGTCTTCCTTAGGGAAGGGGCATTAGGACCTGATGCCATTAGAAGGGGGAGTGGAAGTCTTTTCTTTCTCAAAACCAGGAGATCCATCCCCCTTAGAGTAGGGAACCAATGTCTTAGATCCAATACAAGGGGGAAAGAGAGCCTTTGTCAAGGATTCCTTTAAAGGTTCTTTATTTTCCTTAGGGGAGCTAACAATTGTAGAGATAGGATCAGCAAAAACCACCAATTTAGAAAGTGGGGAATCCTACACCACCTCTAAGTTTGGGATAACCTTTTTTTCATTTCAAGACTAATAAGATGGGTTCTTACCATGCCTTTCAAGAGGGCCAGTCATATAAGAGTCACTGAGGTTCCCAAACTTTTTATAGAGCTGATAGAAGAGACCAGCTTTCTCATATTCGATAGGTTGTTCCACACCCAAAAACTAGATCTAAGGAAGACAGATGAAAGTAAAACTTTATTTACTTCCACATTCACATAGATAGGAGAAAAAAATAGTCTTGATTTCTACAAAGTAACTTTATCAATGGCAAGAAAATATCCAAAATAACTTGTTATAACATGGAAAACCTTAAGGTTCTAAAATTAAAGGGGAAGACCTCATAGACGAATCATGGTCAGAGCAGCCGCTTTTAAGTCAGCCAAAGGGTTAAATTTTGGTTTCTATTTATACAAAGAGAGGCAGTTCTTAAATTTTCTATCAAACACCCAAGGCCCTCCTGTGATCACTTCGAGCATATCTTCATAGAATTTGAAGATAAATAAGAAAAGGCCATTACTCATTACACTAATGGAAACACTCCCTTTTAAATGTCAAGAAGATTCAATCCATTTTCTAATTTAATCAATATTAGGTTTGAAACCAAGGAACTTACCAACAAGAGTGAGTTTTAGATCAATACTCATCTCATGCAATATGTCATCTGAAACAACTTTAAGACTATCCACCATACATGAAGCCTCCGAGGAGAGAGTGGACCTAGAAAAACCCAAACATGAATCTTTACCGCCAATCAATTTTCCACAGAAGAAGAAGGGTCCTTGTCATTTAAAGGAAAGAATCTAGTCTAAGAGAAGAAAGAGGAAGGGACTTCTTTGAGATCTAGGGCTAGAAAAATGGAGAGGATGAGGATGAACCTTTACCATTAGAAGCCTGAGGAGTAGAAGCTAACAAGTTCCCACTTTTACCATCCATGACACCAAAGACATAGGATGGGGAAGTCTGCTAGGGACCCAATCATCTGGGCACATGGTGACGTAGGTACAAAGGAAGAGAAATTTGAAACTTGGAAATGGGCAGGAAAACTTTGCAAAGTTGTTTAAAATGGGAAGAGTTAAGGGTTTTTTGTTAATTGAATTTTGTTAAAAATCTTAAAAGTGTTGTTTTAATGATGATGATAATGGATTAAATATGACAACTAATCATGCAGCATGCCCCTAAGATGTTGATGCAACACTATCATCATTAGATAATGATTTTGATGTGCATAGATGCATGTGTATATGTTAGATTCTATTCATCCTTGATTCGGATCATTTATATGAGTAAGGTTTAGTCTTTAAATGTTCCATTATATAACATATACTTTGAAATAATTTACACTTTTTCAAACTAACAATTCATATTAAGGGAGGGTAAAAATTGCTAGAAAATGGTGTGTTGTACACCTTGCATAATGTTATAAATTAATTTATTACTATTTATGGTGCACTTAGGGAATCTAGGGATGCATGCATCACATGGGGTTAAAATTTTTAGGGCCACTTTATGTATTGTATGCAGCATTGTGATAAATATTTAATGTGGGGTTGCACATTGGAAGAATATTTAATGTTGGGAAAACTTAGTACCAAAAAAGTAAATTTGGAGGTTAATTGTTTTGTAAGATCATGGTATTAGTCACATGGTTTATGTAATACCACTTGGTGGTTTTCTGTAAGCTTATTTCTATAAAAACAAGCACATGTGTAGTTGTCTTAGCTTAGCTAGTTGGCTAATTTGGCCAAGGGGTTGAGAGTGTCTCTTGGTTGCATTTGTGAGGGTTTGAAGCATGGCATGGGATGTGTGGTTACATGCTTGTTCACATTAAATTCATGTAGAGAGATTTTTTCAAAGGTGTTCATGGAGACTCTAAAGATGTATTGTAATGATTTTCATTATTGAATAATACATGAGTGATGGATTATTTTGTAGGCTAGGTTTTTCCCTCTTGAGAGTTTTCCTAGAGTATATCTTGTGTCATATTTGATGATATGTTGCATATTATTTTTCATATGGATTCTAATTTTACTTGTTTGCATAGATATCTCTATTTGGGTTATGTGGAAATTATCATGTATGTTTGGAAATTTCCTAACAACATTGGTCCAATTTAAGAAATTTGAATTTAAAATTCATAATTCAAATTCATGTACATGAAAACTAACTCATGTTAAATTATGTATCCAAAAATTTAAGTGAATTTACAAATGACATCTCTTATAAAGAAAATCTACATGTTTAACATCAACCTCAATTCCTCACCAAGATACATTGAACCAGGAATAAAAACCATTGTTTATATACTAATGTACAATTGTTAGGGTTCAAGTTAACATAGATCATATTACATCAATATTTCAAAAATAATTCTTAAATCTCAAATCTAGGGGAATAAGATTTAGCCAACAACATTTATAGGTGAAATAAAAAATAACATAGTCAAACTATAATGTGAGCATATTATATAATTCAATATTTGTAAAAGAGGAAAATTACAATTTAACTAAAGTGCATTAGCCAAACAATCTTCCCTACTTCCACATTAGGATTAAGTAGTTTTATATCAAATATATTTTATTACATTTTAATAAAGTAAAACTAGAAATCCATAAGTACTTTATAACTTAAAGAACATAAAATATAACTAATATTAAAAAAGAAAGAAATCAATTTGGAATATAGTTTATAAAAATTTAGAATAAAAGCTTACATAGTTTGACCTCAGATAATAAATAATATAGAAAAAAATTGTCACTAAAATTTGGAGGCTACTAATCTAGACATGAGGGCTTTGCACGAACATCCACACAATACTCTATAGTCTCATATGGACCAAAAATTAGGTAGAAATATTTTTATGTATAAAAAAAAGACATGATGAAATCTAACAATTTATCACCTGCATGTATAGAAAGAAAAAACTAGAAAATGTAATAGAATTACCAATAAAATATAATAGAAAATAGAAAATAATTAAACTAATCTATTAAAAATAATAATGAAATGAAATAAAAAAGGAAAGATATCACCAAGATCTCAAATATTTGGATATCTCCACCCAAATAAATCCATAGTTGCAAAGAACAAAAAACTAATTAGTGTTGTTTAGAGGATTGCCTTCAGGGCAAACCCTTACTTCAGTATTTACACCTCCACAAAAACTAATGATAAAAATTATAAGAATATTGTGTGTGTCTGTGTGTGTGTGCTTACTCCAAGTGCATGTAGAAAATAAGAAGAGTGAGAATATATATTATGTAAACCAAAGTGAAATATTTGTGGAGTGTGGATATCCCAAGGTTCTCAAGGGCACAATAAAAAAGGAATTTACAATAATAATAAAAAATAAGATGAAGCTAAGAGAACAAGAATAATATCACATGTGATAGTTTTGAAAAATCTAAGGAGAACAAGAGAGCCATAAGGAAAATGCTATAGAAAACCAATGTTCTCACATGGAGGAATCAAATATTAACATTGATGCACCCATATGGATAAACCAAAGCTAAATTAGAGCTATTAGAAGTTTTGAAGTGCCATAGTTACTAGAAAAATATAAGAGATCGATCCAAATGAAAATATTCCTTAAAAACAAGAGAAGATGCAAGATAAAAAGGTTGATGAGCCATTTAGATTCATTCTAAGTGGGTTCCCTTGATTTGGGTAGGTGACAAGTGGAAAAATGATTAGAAATAGCCAACAAACAAGAAACTATTATGAGATGATAGCATGTCACATAGAATTCTAAACATCACGCTAGTGTTTAGATAATTTTGGCTAAAAACTTATAATACTTTAGGAAAAGATAAAGCTAACACAAAAGGTGAAAAAAATTGACAAAAAGAGACATCGAAATCAAGAACTAAGCACCTTTAGAAGGATAAAGGCTAATGTAGGGGATAAAATGATCCTAGGAAGATACTAAGGAATGGACAACAAAGTGAATACAAAATATAGCATGAAATGGAAAGGTATATAATTTTTGACATTACAATAGTTTGATTAGATTAAAACTGGAAGGGCCAGTACCCATTACAAAGCAACCATAGAGGTAGAAGATTGATGACTCAAAAAAAATGAGAACTAAAATGAAGAGCGAGACTCAACAGCAATGAGCCTAGAAGAACAACAAAGAAGCCATGCTTTTGAGTGGAGCATGAAACTAAAAAATAGAAACTAGATATAAGAAATAGAGGCAGCCGCACAAAGGAAACCAGCCCAGAAAACACCACCCTACAAAAAGAGGGGGAAACTAGAAAAATCCTACAACTTAAACACTGAACAAAGGGTAGCAACCCCCAAGCAATAACTCCATAACTTCCACTCAAAAAAAGGCCTTCTGAGATAGGAAAGAACCAACAAAAGACAACAAATTCCAAAATAAGACAAATCCATGGCTTAATAAATCTAGTAGTCACTCCCAAAGGGGCGGGACTAGGAACCCAACACCATCTAATCTCCAGCACAATAGGAGAATAGAAGAACTTGTAAGAAAGGGGTAGAAAACCCCTAACATGCCTTCTAACATTTCTCAAAGAAGAAACAATGGCAAAGTAGGATAAAAATCAACTGTAACACCACTGAACCCTTCCAGCCAAACTACTCTCCACCTTGATAGTAGAGAGTTCCACCTCAATAGGAGAAGCCAAAAAGGGGTCCAACTAAAGAAGATCACTACTTTCAACCAAATCCATAAAATCCACCTCAAGAGGACATGACTCCACCTAAAAAGAAGTCACCATAAGATGGAACAAGAAGAGAGTAAGAACAGTAGAATAGGCAACAACAGTACCCTTTAAGTGCAAAACCACCTTAGCAATCTGAAAAAATATTTTCAAAGGAGCTAACATGACAACTCCCACCGAATACTTATATAGTAGGGAACCAATAGAAAGGAACCACAAAAATAGACTAGTCTGCTTCACACAGGAAACAAAACCCCACCTCCCCAAGTAAGGAACTCACCTTGAAACCAACTAGAAAACTTGAACAAACCAAGAGCTGAAGAAAACCAGCCTAGAAAACCTCCTTGTAGAAGCACAGCAATCATTGGAACATGGACTAATTGCATCAATCTTTCAACCCCCAAAGACATGGGAGAAACCCTAGAGCCGACAAAGAGAGAAACCCTCTAAAAACCATTCTTGAAGGAACAAAGGAATGGGTCGGTGACCCAACCAAGTGTAGCCACAGGAGAACCAATCCTTCCCAACATCAAGGTGACACATTCAAAAAATTGTCCACCAAAAGCAACTTAGACACCACACACAGGTAGTCACCACAGACACAAGGCAGGAAGCCAACCAAAACCCAAATTGCAATAGCCAGAATTTAAGAAGAAGGATAAGCCCAACAAGAATAGAAAAACCAAAAAAAAAGGCCACAAGCCTCCAAAAGCCCCAAAATAGGAGCATGAATTCCCATGCCTAGCAAAAGAATGGCCCCAAAAATAGGCCAAGGAGAGCCCACCTAGAAAGGAATCTACGGGAGAAGACAGACAGCCATGAAACCTCCATAAAAGCCCTAATTAAAGAAATCCCCAACCACACCACGTTCACCAAGAGGAAAACCGCAAGAAAGGGACTTACCTGTGGCACTGGCTATCCAGCCCCAGGAATGCACTGGGGCATGGATGCATGCGCATGGGTCATCTATAGTTTTTACATCAAAAATCCATGAATTTGATTTGACCTTTTTGGTTCTGTGCATTTCCATATTAATTAATTGCTCTCTTCTTTCTGTGCAGTCTGTGTAGAATATCTATTGTTCTAAAGTAACATAGATTTATTTATTTTTTAACTTAACAACATAAAATGGTTAGAAATTTTTATTGAAATAAAAATTAACTGATTTAGTAATTTTTAAGATTAAAAAATATATAGAATTTTTTTTTTTTAAATCTAATTATTATATTAATTATATTATTTTTAAAATAATATATTTATTTTATTTATTAAAAAGTATATATAACATCTTTTAAGAATTATAAAATATACTTTTAAAGAAAAAAAATTATTCTAAGTTTATTACAAATAAAAAAATGTAAAATATAATTAATAACACTGATTGATGTACACATACACACATAAATATCAAATTTTAATAAAATAATTATCATTCAATTTTTAAAGATATAATTAAAATAATTCTTAAAGAATAAAAAAGTGTTTCATATTTATTATATATATTTAATAAATAAAACAAAATAAATATATCAATTTTATTAAAATATAATTAATAAAATAATTATTAATCAACAATTTTAAAGAAAAAATTTTATTCTATATTTCTTAAATTCTTAAAAAGTGTTATATATGTTTTTAATAAATAAAATAAATATATCATTTTTTTTTTTTATATTAAAAATAGTTCAACAAATTACAACAGAGTGAGAGACCAATTCAGCAAATTACAGCAGAAAGGGAGAACAATTAGTTCTCAGAATAACCCTCAAACACTAAACCTCCAGCTTGTTACATATGCAAGAAACTTTTAGTTCGCAACAAGGAGCAGACAGGAGAATGAAAAAAAAGAGACCCCAGACGCCTCAAAACATAACTACAACACCTCCTGTTTTGTAACAAAACTAATTTCTGTTGCCATCAGAATCAACATGAACAGCCTTCTGTGCAGTTGGTTGCACGACACAGACAGCCTCTGAGAGTTGCGCCACCTTAGAGATCTCGCTTGCCTTAGGATCAGCTTCATCACTCCCAGCAGCCACATTATTGAAAACTCTCTGGAACACGCCTAATATGCTGAGGAAAGTTTCTGAGTCAGCCTGGTTATGATGCCATTTGTGCCCATGCTTAGTCTCCTCCTTGCTCACTGAAACCTCCCCTTCCTTTATCAGCTTCATAAGTTTGTCCAATGAGGATTCCATAGACATCACTACCTGCAGAACAATAGAAAAAAAAATGAGTCTCTTAGTAGACTCAGTAAGCCTCCTGGCATTCCTCTGAAACTTCTCTTCATTCCTACTTTTCCATAAAAACCAGAGGATTTCAGTAGTGAGACAGTCCCAAAAAATTTGATATTCATTCAGCAATTTTCTAGAATTAAATAAGATCTCATACCAGTTCAGAGTTCCGTTTTCACTCCATATTGACATGTTATTACAAAAAAATTTCCAAACCTCTTTAGCATAAAGACAATCAAAGAAAATATGAAAGAATGTCTCAGGAGTCCTGCATAGACTACAAATATCCACATCAACTTGATTAATTTTTAAAGGGATTTTCTGTAACAAAATTTGCCATCTAAAACAGGCCTTTTTAGGCTCTTTTACGTTCTTCCAAATAGAAGAAATAATTTTTTGCCACTTAGACTCATCGATATTCAGCCCCCAACAAGCAATAACATGATCTCTTATTGACAAACCTTTCACTAAATCTGTATACAGGCTTTTAGCTTTAATCTCAGTCAAAGGAGTACCGTCACTCCAAATCAGGTCAGCATCAATGGCACAAGAAACATCAGAGTTGTGAGGGAAAGAAATATTCTTACAAGCTTCAACCAAAATGTTATAAGTCCTAGGATTAGATAGATCCAAATTAAACTCTTTACCCAACTTTCCCATGGGTTTCAGACTACCATTTTCAGCAATATCATGAAAAGTATGAATACCAGCCATATGCCATCTTTTAGCAAAGTAGCCCTGAAGAAGTGCAAGGGGCTTATCGTTGTAAACAATGTTCCACCAAGGAGAGCAGTAGGACTGGCAAATGGGGTTATTATTAAAATAAATGTTACACCACTTGAAGTTCACTCTATGTTTAACCGATTCCCAGGCCATCCACAAACTTTTGAAGACCATTGATCCACCGGGGGACATGAGATGATTGTTAAGGAGAATATCAGACAAGGGTAACTTTTTCCAGGATTTAGCCTGCTTAGGCACGGCATGAAGGATATTGTTTCTAATCAGAACCTTCCATGGTTCCTCACCTACCATGGCTTTAGCAATCCATTTCACCGCAAGTGCTATACCTTGAGTTTTAAGATCTTTAAGACCAAGCCCGCCATCAGCCTTAGCCATACAACACCACTCCCACTTAACCAAGTGTCTCTTCTTCTTTCCCTTCCCATCAGACCACAAGAAACCTCTGATTCTTTTTTGAATTTCATTGATCTGATAACTTCTGAAGAACCACACCGAAGCAAAATATATGCTATACGATGCGAGGATCTTCTGACAAATTTGAAATCTCCCTGCAAAAGAGAGGTACCGCCTATTCCAATTATCCAGCTTTTTCAAAATCTTCTCACTTATCCAAACCCACATTTCTTTTAGATTAGGACTGATGGCAAAAGGGACTCCAAGGTACCTAACAAGCTTGTTAGGCCCGCCCCATTGAAACTCAAATTTTTGAAGCCACTTGGGTGGGGAGTCATTCCAACCAAGAAAATTAGATTTAGCAACAGAGATTTTAGCACCAGAAGCTTGACAAAAAAGATCAAGCTTCCCCATGAGGGTATCCAAGTTTTTTTCCTCTAACTCTACGAAAATAGCAGTATCATCTGCAAATTGGATATTGATTAGCTCATTACGGTCCGGCAACGTGATCCCCTTGACTTTGGGGGAGTAAGAATGATCTCTTAACAGATAATGTAAGGCATCAGAAGCTATCACAAATAGCGCAGGTGCGAGGGGGCACCCCTGTCTAATAGACCTACCAAGGGTAATGTCCTCAGAGAGAATTCCATTAATATCAATTTGGGCACTAGCATCCTTAAGCAAAGTGTCAACAGCGTTGCAGAATTTGTCTGGGAAACCAAAAGCTTCCAGCATTGCTCTAAGGAAAGGCCATTCGATTCTGTCATAAGCTTTTTCAAAATCAAGGAGCAACATGGCGGAATTTTGATTGGTTTGTTTGGACCATTCCATGGCCTCCCAGCTTGTAATCAAATTTTCCAGAATATATCTCCCTTTGATGAAACCCGTCTGAGTACTGTTTATGAACCCCGGCAAAATATCCACCAGTCTTAACGCAAGGACCTTAGCCAAAATTTTGTAAGAAACATTCAGGAGAGTTATGGGCCTCCAATTTTTTATTAAAGTCTTATCGCCCCCTTTTGGTAAGAGCTTTATAATTCCTTTGTTTATATTTTTCCCCAGCGTGCCTCTCTCTAAGGCCTCCTAGTAAACCTGAAGTAAATCTTCACTTATCCAATCTTTAAAAGTTTTATAGAATTCCGTAGATAACCCATCCCATCCTGGAGATTTATCCTTTTGCAAGGAGTTGATGGCCCTAAGAATTTCCTCTTTACAAATATCAGCAGCCAACTTGGAGGAGCTGTCTTGATTGATTTTCCTGGGGATAATCCCTTTTATCAAGTCTCTTGCAATCCGGTTACTCTCTTGATTGCCTTCCGACTTGAAAAGATTTTGATAGAAGGCATGGAACTGATTAACAATCTCTTCTTGAGTGTTCAGAACCTTTCCTTCCTCCCGGATTTGGCCAATCTGCTCTTTACTGCCTTTCTCTCTTATGAAGTTAAAAAAGAACTTGGAGCCCTTATCCCCATGATTTAACTAGTTGAGCTTCGCCCTAACCTGAAGCCCTTTTGTCTTGGCCACCTGCAGACACCTAAGGTCATTTTTAATTCTTACAAGGTCCTCACTGAGTTTTATGCTGGAAGGATCAGATTGGATTTTGCTTTCAGCCTCAACCAGCCTCTCATTAAGCTCATTTTCAGTTTTCCTAGCATCTTTGGCTTTCTTCTTCCCAATGGTTTGAAGGAGCCTTCTCCAAGACTCAACATTTTGATCCCACCTTGAGATAGCACTCACATCCTTTAGAAGCCATTTATTAATTTCTCTAATGGATCTAATCCCATCTTTACAGTCATCATCCTGAAGGAGATGCACATTAAGGATGAACTTTGGGCTCTTGGGCGGGGCATTGTGGGCGCCTTGACAGGTGGAAATTATGGCTTTAATAGGGTGGTGGTCTGAGAGTGTGTAGGGATACACACTTACCAACTGTCCATCTTTGTTTGGGGTGAAGTTTAGAGTGTTCTTGCTAACATAAAATCTGTCCAACCGACAGTAAATCCTATTTTTGCCTTGTTGCGCATTACACCAACTGAACCACACCCCTTTGCTCTCTTTTTTCTTCCTCTCCAGGGGGTCAACAAGTCTAAATTTTCTTTTTAATCTCTGCCAGAAGTGCCTTTCTGACCCCTTCCAGGCCATTTCCAACCCCCCCACTTGTCCTCAGGATACTCTACCATGTTGAAGTCGCCACCAAAAACCCAGGGGACCTCAGGCAGATACGAGGCCATCTATTGCCACAACTGGGTCCTTTCCCTATGGTTTTTTGAAGCATAGATCGATCCAATCCCCAACCGTTCCCCATCTTTCTCCATAATAATCCAAACAACCCGATTGCACGGGGAAGACCCATGACTAATTATAAAGGGCTTCCATTTATTAGAGATAAGGAGGGCAACTCCACCCCTCCCTTTCTCATGCTTTGAAGAAAAGTGGCATGAATCCCCCCAGATAAAATTCAAATTAACCTCCAAGGTGAAACCTGTTGCCTTGGTTTCCTGCAAAAAAACAATATCCTTATTGGGATCCAGATTCAGGAATCTTCTGACAATGTATTTCCTATCTGGGGACTCCATCCCCCAGATATTCCAAGAAGTCAGATTAAGATTCATAATCACTAGTCAAGGGGGTGCCTCCTTGGCTGCTCTTAAATTGTTCAAAACATTTGGGCCAACTGTCTTCTAGCTCTGGTCTTTTGTGAGTTGGAGACTGGATTATCAGACTGGTATTTTTTCTTTTGTGTTTGACCGTTTGCAAGCTCTGACTACCAGAGATTGGGTCTCCATATTTCCGTGGCCTTCCAGGCCCTTTTTTTTGCTTGTGACTCTTCTGATCTTTACCCTTGCTGGTATTCTCCTCAACAACTCCCCCATTATCCTTCATTGCATCAATGGTATCAAGGGGAGCAATGGCTGGGGAAAGATTGGAATTCAGATTTGCAACAGGGAACACATTGTTTTCAATCATATTATGGGCAGGTTGGGTAGATTCCATTTGGAGAGGCTCCTCCACGACAGTTTGGGTGTGTCCTAAAACATCCTCCTGACCACGCTCAGACTCGGGCTGACACTTAAAAGCGCAGGTGTCCAGTTGATTTGGAACCAAGGGGGGCTGGGGTGTCTCTTGCCTATTAATTAATGGCATAGTAGATTGAGAGTTTCCCTCAATTGGGGTAAAACCAGTCGGTGCCTCCACATTTGAGGGGGGATGGAACGCAGGCCCCAGACCCTCAGAATGCCCAATCAATTGGGCATTTCCCTTTTGAGTGTTATCCGTGTCAATTTTTTCAATCTTCGTAGAACCATCCGTTTTTATTACCTGCATCATAATGGTTTGATTAGGATTCTTTCGACTAGAGGGCGAGAGGTGTTTTTCCTTAATTCTTTTTCTTAAGGATCGCATAGCTAGCTGCTGAGCATTTAATTTAACCATTTGGGCACTATTAAGATGCAACGAGATCACAGGGGCATTTGGGTCACTATCAAGAGCACCATGCTCATCCTGTTCCTCACCCAACACTTCAAAGGTGTTGCTGGTAGGAATTTCTTCAGGGGAGCAACTCGGTGCACGGGAATCCAGGGGAGCAATATCACAACAGGTGGCTGGGGCTTGGGGCACAACAGCAAGGTCAGGAGAGGCCGAGGGACTAAGCCGATTATTGGGGGGAGTTTCCTCCGCTCTGAACTGAGTCGGCTCCTGGCCCCTTTCTCGACCCATCCCCCCACCAGTATTACCACAGGAAGGAATTTTAACACCATTCTTTTTTATTAAAGGGCAGAATTTCTGGATGTGTCCCTCCCTTCGGCATAGATAACACGCATTTAGACTGCCCAAGATTTCAACAGGGCATGAAACAATCCTTTCCTCGTCCTCAATAAGGATGCCAGGAGGGAATTCAACCCCTGGAGTCAAAGAGATCAGGGCCCTAGCATCCAGATGCGGGAGGGAGGCCTTGGATTCGTCCATCCGAAGAACATTTCCAAAGGGAGCAAGGAGGGCCGGGACTAACTTCCAAAAATCCGGAGGGACATTTTTGACAAGAACCCATCTTGGGCAGGATAAGGCGAGGACTTCGTCAGCAATGGCAGAAGGAGACCACGCCAAGGCTCGAAAGACACACCCGCCTACATTCCAGTAGGCTTTAGCGAGTGCCCTTTCTCGCATTTCTTTGTTCTTGAAAAAGACAACGAAAAGCCCTTTTTGCAGCATTCTAAAATAATTAGTCTGGATACCAAACTTAGCCAACCAAATGTTTGAGCACCAGGAATCCAAGAATTTCCTAGCAGGAACTTTACTAGAATCAACAGCCGCAAAGAAAATGGCTATATCTTTAACCCTAGCTTTTTCAGAATTAATAACGGTTTTCATTTCATTATTAGGAATGAGTTTAACGAATCCGAGGGTGCCAGAAGGCTTACCTAGTCTTCCTCCATTGGCACCCACCTCATCTTGAACACCATCCACAACAAAAGACGCATTGACTGGAAGAGTGACTTTGTCACCGGCTACAGCATCTCTAAACGTTCTGCCATTTGAGGACGCGTCACCAGCATTTACCGGAGGGGCATGCGCATCTGTACCCCCTTCCATAGAAGCCCCTGAGGGCCGAACACCAAGAGGAATTCAGCGCTACCAAGTGCAGAACCTTCACCCTCAACGGAAAGTTAGGGCCTGCAAGACGACACAACACAAGCCCAAAAGAAACAAAAACAAGGCAAACACATGTAACTCAAGGAAAAAATTAATGGTACGAGCAAACACGGGAGTAAACCTTCGTGGAGGAGGACAGACTCCCCCCCCACCTGGCACCTTACAACCCCAAAAACGAGACAGCGCGTCCGAACAAGTTGCAGCACCCAAAAGTTTTCCATATATCATTTTTAAAATAATATAAATAAAATAATTATTAAGTAAAATAAAATAATTATTAATGAATGATTTTAAAGAACAAAAGTTTCTTCTATATTTCTTAAATTCATAAAAAGTGTTATATATGTTTTCTAATAAATAAAATAAATATATCATTTTTAAAATAATATAATTAATGAAATAATTCTAAAAAATTAAAAAATTCTATATACTTTTTAGTCTTAAAAGTGAAAGAACAGTAAATTTAAAGGTATCAAATTAGTTAATTTTTTTCATTTATAGATTTTTTGAATATATAACTTTCTAACTATTTTATAAATGAAAAAATTAACTGATTTATTAGCTTTAAATTTAGTGCTCTTTTATTTTTAAGATTAAAAAACATATAGAATTTTTAATTTTTAAGAATTATTTTATTAATTATATTATTTTAAAAATGATATATTTATTTTATTTATTAAAAAACATATATAACACTTATTAAGAATTTAAGAATTATAGAATAAACTTTTGTTCCTTAAAATCATTTTTTAATAATTATTTTATTTTACTTAATAATTATTTTATTTATATTATTTTAAAAATGATATATTTATTTTATTTATTAAAAACAAATATAACACTTTTTAAGAATTTAAGAAATATAGAATAAACTTTTGTTCTTTAAAATTGTTGATTAATAATTATTCTATTCTCTTAATAATTATTTTATTAATTATATTTTAAAATTTGATATATTTATTTTATTTTATTTATTAAGTAAATATATCAAAATATGAAACTTTTTTTATTCTTTAAGAATTATTTTATTAATTATATTTTAATAAAATTGATATATTTATTTTATTTTATTTATTAAATATATATAATAAATATAAAACACTTTTTTTTATTCTTTAAGAATTATTTTAATTATATCTTTAAAAGATGATTGATAATTATTTTATTAAAATTTGATATTTATGTGTGTACATCAATCAGTGTTATTAATTATATTTTACATTTTTTATTTATAATAAACTTAGAATAAATATTTTTTCTTTAAAAAAAAATGTTATTCTTAAAAGATGTTATATATACTTTTTAATAAATAAAATAAATATATTATTTTTAAAATAATATAATAATTCTTTAAAAAAAATTAAAAAATTACTTTTTTTTAATCTTAAAAATTACTAAATCAGTTAATAAAACTTTCTAACCATTTTATTTTGTTAAATTCATATATATATATATATATATATATATATATATATATATATATATATATATATATATATATATTACTTTAGAACAATAGATATTCTAGGCAGACTGGAAAAAGGAGAGCAGTTAATTAATATGGAAATGCACGAAATCAAAAAGGTCACATCAAATTCACTGGTTTCTCTGACGTAAAAATTATGGATGACCCATGCACATGCATCCATGCTCCAGTGCATTCCTGGGACTGGATAGCCAGTGCCCTTACCCGCAAGCCAAGCACCTCAACAAGAACCCCAAAGCATAGCATCACAAAGGGGTGGGAGAACTGAAATGTAACAAGGACCAGACCAATTGCCAACAGAAGCACAAAGGCACTGATAAACCACTGAATCAGAAAGATCAAGCAACAAGTAAAAGTCACAGATGTAGGATAAAGGAAGAAAGACGGATAGGAGATTGGCAGAATCACGGCCTCACCAGCAACATTCGCCCCCAAAAGGAAAGGCGACAGCTTGAGGAACCCCTAGAGCACTCCCACCACTGAAGATCTAGACCAGAAGCACACCAGAAATCCTTCATCATCATCGTCATCGTCTGATTCAGGGCCCTAGTCTCCATCTTCACCTGTAAATTTCAAAAACCCAAACCCACGAGTCTTCTCGCCTAGATCCATACGCCTCTCCTTCGTATTACACATTACAATGTTGTAACACTTATGCTTTATAATTTTGTTCTTTTTTGAAAATTACTCATCTAAAATTAAATTCATACCAAATTTGTTCATTTTATAGCACACACAAATTTGGGTTGTGTTTTCTTAGGAATCCCACCCATTATGCTTTGATTTGGCTTGGATATCCAAGCCTAAGGGTTGGACCTATATGCAAGGTGCCCTAATCTTTGTTTTGTAGAAACATAAATTATTGAGCATGATCTCCATTCAATTCATATGTTTTAGGATAATATTATATACAAAAACCATTATGATCATGTGATGTTAATACTTTTCAGAGCTTTCTAATTATTTTTAAAAATCTAAATATATTAAGGTTTTGATCTATGATTTCTTTTAGTGTCTTCACTTTTTACTAAAACGCATATATTACTTTGTTTCATCATTTTTATCCACTCATCAAATTTTCAAAAAAAACAATTAAATTCTACACTTCATTTTATACACATTCAAAAACTCTTGTTTATTTTTTCAAAATTAAGAGAAGTGTGCCTAATTTTATATTTTTTAAGATGTGTCCACTTTGAAAATTAGTTAAATTTTTTTTAATTAAAACATTAGAAAAAATATATCTAAACTACTATGCGATGTTTTGGCTAACTATTCATTAAATGGATTTATAAAATACTTAATGAAAAACTCAAAAATAGGGGAAAACATACTTGACACTATGTTATATTTTTGCGATAAAAAATACAAATTTTTGGGCTCTCAGAATTTGACCCTCTTAATATCCACCTTTTACAAAAATAGTAGTTTACAAACTATATTTTAAGCATTAGCCATTTTTCTCAATCACATCTTTAAATTTTGAGCCTAGGAATCTTGATTTACTTGTCAAAGTTTAGTTTTTATTGATTTTTTGAAAAAGTGGTCACTTTTGACCCCCTTTTGTGCCCCATTTCCATGTACTTCTCTAGATGATTAGCATGTTTCCTAAGCTATCCCATATTTCATCAACATAAACATAAATTATTAATGCATAAAGTCATGGAACGAAAAAGGTATATCTCTTTGATATAGGTTGCAAAAGTATTATTGAGTTCAAAAGGAATGAAGCAATAATACACATATATGAAAGGAGTGGTACAAATTATTTATGTTGATTTTATGGATAAACAAATATTGGGTAATAACTTTAAAATAATCCATGAGTGATAGAATTTCATGTCCAATTGTAGAATTCATGATCATATCAACCTTGAGAAATAAAAAATAATCATTTGTTATGGCCTTATTTAGAAATATACAATTAGTAAATATATAAACACTCTCATCATTATTGGTGGTTGGCACTATGTCAAATAGATATGGGGACTAATCAATACATCAAAGGACCCTACTTGTAATAGTTGAAAATTTAAAGATAAAGGAAAATGTTACAAATGAAAATATAAATAAGTGTACTTGCATATCTAGATAAGAGAATTTTGGTGAATAAAAAGTTGACTAAAATCATATAATAATGTAGAAATTTTTTCCCCCTCAAATTACTTAAACATTCACCAATGTTAAAGTACTATATAATCCTTATCTATGTTATCCACACTAACTTCAAGGGTTTTCCCAACTAAAAGAGTATTACTATCTGTTGGTGTATAACTCCTATAGTTTACACTAACTCAATCATAGTTAGACGAATTCCAACACATACTATTTGACATTGTCAAATTAGTTAGTCATTTCCAACACATGCTATTTGACATTGTCAAATTAGTTGTAGAGGAGTCCTATCCTCATTTGGTGGAGAATCAAGTACCCACACTCGCCTATTTATTTCTGCTCATTTGTGAATACTAGATATCAATTTCATTTGCAATCTCATGCTTGTTTGTCTACTCCACGATCTTGGCAGTTATTTCATGGTATCAGAGCATTGTGGATAGCTTCGAGCCGTATGTTCTCTCCACATATCTCCTCTTTGGAGGGGCGATTACCTTTCATTTGGCAGGTCGAGCAGGTCGATCAGCTGTCTGTAGGCCATAAAGGTGCTTTATTGTGCAGACTGCTTTATGGGGCGATCTGCCCTTCCTCAGACCTGCGCACAGACCTCTCAGCCTAGCGTGAGAGCCTTATAGCTTGTGCCTATTTGGAATTGCATTGGAACAGAGGTGTTTGAAGCATTGGAGGGGTGATCATTTGGAAGAGGCAATTTGGTCTTCTTTCATCTTTTGAATCAGTCAAAGCTTAACAACTTCACACGCATCCCTCAAGTCTAAGGCACAGATCCTCTGGCGTGCAGATCCAGCACAGATCCTTCCCTAGATTTTGGCATGCCAATCCATAGAGCTCATTGTGTAGATTCCAGCACTCCCAAAAGGTGCAGATTCATGGTGTTTGGCATGTCTTATCATCTCTTACCACGCACGCCCACTGAATTCTACCTTTGTTGGTTGTTTGATCTCCTGCTCGTGCATGCACATACCCGTGCATCTTTTCACACTGCATATTTTGGGTCTCCAGCACCATATCAGCGGCCTTTTCACTAGTTGCATGAGGCTTGTGTGGGTCGACAATTTGCTATTTGACCACACCAATCTCCATCTAACTGTCGTCTTATTCTCTTTTAAGCGGACATTGGAAGCTTCAACTTGCATAGGTTGATTCATAGTTTTGGAGGTGCGATTTGTTTGTGAGGAGCGAGGTTGGAAGAAAGAGGTCGACTTTATGCAATCTGCAGGAACTTTCATCCTTTGTTTCTGGAACGAATTAACTCTAGGAGGTGCATTTATGAGTTTGGGAGGCACATTTCTGTTGCTGTAAGGTGCGATTTGTGAGGGCGTGATTTGAAGTTCTCACCAACATTCATTGGCTGAATGTGTTGACTTTCTATTGTCTAAAGGAATTAATCTATTTGTAATCATGGGATATGAAACCCACTCTTCTGTAATCAACTTAAAAATGGGAAACTATAAGTCTTGGTGTGAAGGCATCCTGAAACATCTCAGGTTCCATAATCTCATGCCATATTTGTATGGACTTATCCCTAAACCAAGTAAACAATCTCAGAAGAATAAATGGTTTAATAATAGTGATCATATTTGTGGATTAATCAGTTTTACATATTCCATATGCCTCTTTGTATGTCATCATAGATATTGAAAGTCCACACGCATTATGGATCAAAATTTGGGAAATACATGGAGACTCCAATGTTTCTCCCTTCCCGCATGATCCTACTATGATCACAACTCACATGATTCCTGCATCATGATTCAGATACAGAGCATCCAGATGACATAGAGGAAATCATCATTCCTTCACCTCCTCTTGTTGCTTCATCAGATTTCATAATCGCTTCTTCAAGAGCTTACAGCACTTCTTTGCAACAGGATATTAGTCTTCCTAGCATTGTTGATTGGGATGCATATCTACTTGACATTTTATGTCTTTTCGTAGAGTTCCGCATTGCTGACATGGAAGCACACATTGAGGACATCAGTCTTCTTTTTTATGACAACTTCAATGAAGTTGCATCAGCCTTACATCTTATTTAGATATGATTGTTCTTCCTTCACCTACATCGGCTTCTATAGTGACAATGTCATATTCTTATGGTTCCATTTATCACCATAATCTATGGTTCTTGTGGTCCCTGTTACAGAATCTTCTATGATACTTGATTCATTCCATCAATATTCGTCACATGTCAACATTGGCTTGGAGATTCCTGAGCAACAATCAAAGACATCATGGGCACCATCATCATCATTCTTGAATGAGCTTCAGCTCTATTCAAGATCATACATACATCTTCTCGCATGGGAAGATATCTTGCATCTTCAGTTGGTTTTATTTCTTCCCAAGGGAAGGAACATTGTGAAGTGTTCTTGGATCTACATCTACATCCTTTGTCAACTATCCAACCTTAATGTAGTAGGACATGTATTATGGGGGGGTCTTATAGACCTTCTATCATTTCTCTCATATGGGTGGAATATCTCTTGTACTTTTGTGATAGAAGTAGTTCTTGGGGGGTCTTGAGTCCTCCTATCTTTCTTCTTCTTTCACTTGTACATTTTTTTGCTTTCTCTCTTTTTGGAGGATAGTTTTTTCCCACTATTTTTTCTATCTTTCTTCATTTTTTAGATTTTTGCATGGGTACCTAACATGGCTTATAGTCAGGACCCACTTTTCATAAACTTGCCTAAGCTATACTTAAGGGGGGGTGTTGGTGTATAACTCCTATAGTTTACACTAACTCAATCATAGTTAGGAAAATTCCAACACATGCTATTTGACATTGTCAAATTAGTTAGTCATTTTGGAGAGGTGTCAACTTACATCGACACCTCACACTATCTTTGTGAGTGGTTACTCGCTACCACTTCATGTAGAGGATTCCTATCCTCGTTTGGTGGAGAATCAAGTACCCACACTCACCTATTTATTTTTGCTCATTTGTGAATACTAGATATCAATTTCATTTGCAATCTCGTGCTTGTTTGTCTACTCCACGATCTTGGTAGTTCCTTCAGTATCCTTAATAAAAGGATTTGTAGGGAGGTCATCAAGCGTTGTTGGAGGATAACCTAAAGAAGAAGAGGGTTGCTCAAAATTGGCAAAAAAAAAAAGAAATTTGGGAAACTAATATTGAATGATGAAATTGAGGAAAATATTCATAGATACCAAAATATCCCAATAAATATTCATATATGGGAAAGTAATCAATACAACTAATAAATATTAGTTAGATACCTCTTTTAAATCAAGATTGATAAATTCATAAGAATGTTGATTTAATGATGATGACTAGGGATTAAAGATAATAACTAGTTATGCACTATGCTTCTACGATGTTGATGCAATACTATTGTCATTAGATAATAATTTTCATGCTCATAGATGCATGTATATATGCTAGATTTTGTCCATTCCTAGATTTAGATCACTTAGATGAATTAGGGTTAGTCTTTAAATACACCATTATATAACAAAATTTATGCTTTGGGTAGCTCATAATTCCTAATAAGGGAGCTTAACATTGGCCCAATTTAATAAATTTGAATTTAAAAGTTCATAATTCAAATTCTTGCATGAAAGGTGACTCGTGTTCAATTAAATGTATCCAAAAATTTAAAGTGGAGTAACAAATGACGTGTTTTATAAAAGCATCGATATTTTAAACATCAACCTCAATTCCTTGCCTAGATATAATTAAACCTGATAAGAAACCATTGTCTATACCAAACATACATTTGTTATCATTAAAGTGAATATAGATCATATTGCATCAATCATTCAAAAAAAGTCATTAAATTTCAAAGATGGGGGGATAAAATGTAGCCAACAACATTTATAGGTGAAATAAAACATAACATGGTCAAACTACAATGTGAGCACATTATAATTCAAGAATATTTGTAAAAGAGGAAATTTTATAATTTAGCCAAAATGTATTAGCCAAACAATTTTCCTTACTTCCACATTAGGATTAACTAGTTTTAAATAAAATATATTTTATTCTAATTTAAGTGAAGTAAAATAAAACATCCATAACTACTTTAAAACTTAGAAAATGTAAACTCTAACTAAGATAAAACATGAAAGAAATTAATGAAATATAGTTTACAAGACTTTGGAATATAATTTTAGATAATTTGGCACTAGGATAATAAATAATATAAAAAATAAAATTATCACTAAATTTTGGAGGCTATTGATCTAGACATAAGGGCTTTGCATGGATGTCCACACAACACTCTATAGTCTCATATAGATGAAAAATTAGAAGCATTATTTTGTATAGATAAAAAGTAGAAGACATGATGCAATCTAGAAAGTTATCACCTACATGTATAGAAAGCCAAAACTAGAAAATGTAAGAGTTACCAATATGTTGGAGTAATAAAGTCATCACCTAATTAATTAATTAATCATTAATTAATTGGGTCACTTTATGCTTTATTACACTTAAGCTAAACTTAGGAGTGCTTTTATTTCTTTATTTGTTTTAATTAATTAGTTGCATTTTGCATGATTAGAGCCTCTAATACTAGAACATGTTGTCTCATTCATTCCTATGAGGACACTTGTCATGTTCTAACCTAACCCTAATCTAGGGTTAGATTTCATCATTTTCATAAGAATTGATTCATTTGTAATTATCTATCAA
>VDFB02047144.1:804500-885836 GCA_007258455.2 Sequoia sempervirens | reverse complement strand
GCATCGGTAATATTTGGACGAACATCCCAAGGAACGACTTGTAAACATGCTCATCCAAAATCCCCATATATCCCTAAGTCATCCATTCCATCACATAACCCTAAACCTTTCCAAATACATCCTTCCTTCCTTTGATCTTGATTATCCTATCCATATCCTTCATCACATATCCCTTATCCCATCTAATTCATCCCCCTACCCTTTCATCTTTGATCTTTATAAAACTAGGGGCACAAATGATTCGTGTATGCTTTGGGAAAGAAAAACCTTACTTCCTATACAATCCATATCCTTTATGCACTCACTTCACCTAAAAAATTCTTTACTACTTTCTATCTATAATTTACTTTCTTTGATTGGACTCATATTTCTAGTGTAAGTAAATAATCATTATCTTATCTATTTTCTTGGACTCATAAGTATAGTCCAAGTAAATTATTTCTATCTCATCATTGTCTTTCTTGAAATTCTCAATGCTAGTTCATGTAAGCATATCTCTATCTTGATATTTTTTCTTGAAACTCACAAGGATAGTTAAAGTAAACATATCTCTATCTTGATATTTTTGCTTGAAACTCACAAAGCTAGTTCAAGTAAACATATATCTATCTTGATTTTTTTACATGAAACTCACAAGGCTAGTTCAAATAAACATTTCGCTATCTTGATCTTTTTGCTTGAAACTCACAAAGCCAGTTCAAGTAAACAATCTTTATCTCTACCTCTAGTAGGGTTACCTTGTTCCCTTACAACATAATCTTTGGATATTCCTTGTTCTGTGTTTCACTTATCCACTTATCATGACTTCAAAAATTACTCGTATATATTGTTTCACTTATCTACCTATCATAATAAATTATCATACCCAATTGTCTAGATCATAATAAATGAGCCTATAACTAATTGGGGGCACCCTTCCCTTGAACTAGGTTTTGGGATTAGGTTCTTGTGACACTGTCTTGACAGTAATTTTCACAAACACATCACCTACATTTATCATTCAAACAAAGGAAAACTAACCAAAAACATAAAAAATGTATCAATCTTTCATGAAAATCTTAAGAGATTGTTACTACAAGCTAGGTCTACTACTTGCATAACTTATTTCCTATCTTTATCCATTTGTTATCCAACCAATCCAAGCCTTAACAAATATATATCACCTACAATATGCCCCTTATCTATCGTAGAGCTTATCTTTTGGCAAGAGATAACATGACTTTTGACTTGTTTGTTAATTTGTCTTTTTCTTTTTGATTTATATTTTGTCTTGTTCAAGTATGCTTGCTTGATGCCTCCCTAATATTTCCATATCTTGGTGTTCTTAGAGAATCTTGGAGTGGGGCATGGTCATTGTTTTCATATGTTGTGCTTTTTGTGCATTCTTGTAATACAACCATGATGAATACTTCACCAAGGGTTTTATTGTGGAATGTGATGCTTCAAGAAATGGTAAAGGAGAAGTTCTCATGTAGGAAGGTTAGCCCATTTATTTTGAGAGTCATCAATTAAAGGGTAAGAATCAACTCAAACCTATTTATGAGATGGAAATGATAGCTATTATTCATGTAGTAAAAGCATGGAGGCCTTATTTAATGGGTAGACACTTCAAGGTTAAGACATATCATGATAGCATCAAATATTTTTTGGAACAAAGATTATCTCCTAAAGAGTAGAAAAAATGGGTCACTAAGATGTTGGGATATGAATTTGAGATTGTATATAAGAAAGGGAAGGAAAATGTTGTGGTAGATACAATATCTAGGAAGGATGAGAAGGATTCAACTTTATTATGCATGCCATTTCAATATTACAATTAGATTGGATAGTAGAAGCCAACACTAAGTGGAAAAATGATGTTACTACAAGTAATCTCATTCATCAGTTACATAGTGATCCCAGTAGTTTAGATAATTTTTGTGGGAAGGGAGATATTTTTTGGTATAAAGAGCAATTATATCTTTGCAAGAATTTGACTCTCAAATAAAATATTCTCACAAAGCCTCATGAGTCTCTAATTGTTGGTAATTCATGATTTTTGAAGACCTATCATCGAGTCAAGAAAGACTTATTTTGGGAAGGGCCAAAAGGCAGTGTTCAAAATTTTGTGGCTAAATATTTGGTTTGTCAAAGAAATAAAGGGGATACAATTAAGACATGTGGTCTTTTGCAACCCTTAGTTATTCCTAGCCAATGTTGGGATGAGGTATCCATGGGATTCATCACAAGGCTTCCAAGATCTAAAGGTAGGAATGCCATCATGGCAATAGTGGATCACCTCACTAAATATGCACATTTTTTTGCATTATCACATCATTTTACAACAAGTATAGTGGCAAAAGATTTTTTGGAGAATATAAAAAAGTTACATGGTACACCTAAGGTTATTTTCAATGGCCATGATCCTATATTTACTAGTCACTTTTGGAGAGATTTATTCTCATATTTGGGTACTCAATTGGCTCATAGTTCTTCGTACCATCCTCAATCTAATGGGAAAACTAAGATTGTTAATATGTGTTTGGAAGGATATCTACGGTGTTTCACTTTAGATAAATAATCTCATTGGGTAGATTGGCTACTAGTAGCAGAATGGTGGTATAATGTCCTCCTTTCATTATTCATAAAAAATGTCTCCATTTATGACATTATATGGATAACAACCTCCTTCCATAACATCATCATTCAAGGGGTCACTAATAGTTCAGTTCGTGGAGGACCACATGCTTCATCAATAACTACTTTGAAGACTTAAGGATAATCTAGCTATGGCACAAAATTGAATGAAGCAATAGCTAGACCAACACCATAGTGAAAAAAATTTTGAAGTTGGGGATTGGGTTTTCTTTACATTACAACCTTACAAGAAAATGTCATTAAAGAAACACACAAAGAACAACAAATTATCCCCAATTTGGCCCATACCAAATCATGCAAAAGATAGGTGTGTTGCCTATAAGCTTGAATTGCCACCAACAACAAAGATACGTCCAATTTTTCATGTTTCTTGTTTGAAGAAGTTAATTGGGAATAATATCCCTACCCAAATAATACTAGAGCTCGATGAAAAAGGAAGAATCATATTGGAACCAAAGTACATTCCTTAGACACACACAACAAAGCCAAGGACTAGATCACTCATTGAGTATCTTATCCAATGAAATAATTTACCTGTTGGAGATGCCACATGGGAGGATGAATTCATTTAGAAGCATCCACACTTGATTAACATTAAGGACAATGCTTCTCTAAAGAAGGGGGTATGCTACACCCTTACTATTAGAGTGTAAATATGATTATGAGTAGTCGGCTTGTGACTATCTTAACTCTTAATTAAGTAATATTATCTTTATTATATTGTTATTTAGTTATATAGGTCAAGCTAAGGCTTATATAGGTTATCTAGATTGGCCCGGGTGATATCCTAGGCATAAGTAGGGTATATGTAGGAGGTAGTGAGTCCTATTTTTTCGTTAGATTGTGAATTGTGTTCTCATTGGAGATATTTGGAGGCTTTTCCCCTCAAATTAGCTTGTTATTCTTAGCTATTATCAAGTATTTTCAATATATTTCATATTATATTCTTCTCTTGTGCAAGTTATTTCATTACAAAGCTTGCTTGAGTTAGCACCACCTCTTTTCCCATGGAAAAAAGTAGAGGGTAAGGAGCAGTATTTGTAGGAGCCTAAGGATAAGAGCCATGGTGACCACGAGAGTGAGAGCCATGATTAGGTTGGTTGTAATGAACATTGGCTATTCCCACACCTACACCCATGGTGAGCAAAGATGTGTGATAACCCTCCTCCATTGTGTAGCAACACAATAAAATTTTAACATTCTTAGATATGTGAAGTCCTATATACATGAATCAATTATGTGATAATGGAGATCTAAGAACTCCTAAACTCTTATGATACCCTATTTGCTCTCAAATACTTGGTTATACATGATATATGCCTAAATTATGTCCTTTTCTATTAAAATCGTTTTTTATACATGTAATTCAATGTTTCTCACCATTGAAGGAAAATTGTGACAAGGGATTACAAAAATCAAATGTTTAGAAAAAAACAATAGATTTTGAATGCAAGAGACACTACCAAGCATAACCGTGTCTAAAACACAAGTATCTAGAATAGACCAACACACCATTGTCTCAAAACCTTTAATCTTTTGATTTATGCCATTTAATTAAAAATGATTATATGTAGATAGGGTAATAACCATGTGTGTCACTTTATAAGGTAGTGTATTTACAAGTAACACTTTATAAGTGAGTATGAGTAAATGTGGTCCTTATAAGTGAGTACGATTATAAAAATTGTTTGATACATAGAAAAATAAAAAAAGATAATTATAATATATAAAAAAAATGAGAAAAAGTAAGAACACAATACATAAAGAATTAAAAATAAATCATTATCTATAAGAATGTCTAAGATTTCTAATAAAAAAATATACTTATTTTTATAAAATATATTTGAAGTAAATTAAAAAACTAAACTATAAGGAATTTTCAAATGTTTCCAAAGTATATGAAAGGGAAAAGGAAAATTGTGACAAGGGATTACAAAAATCAAATGTTTAGAAAAAAACAATAGATTTTGAATGCAAGAGACACTACCAAGCATAACCGTGTCTAAAACACAAGTATCTAGAATAGACCAACACACCATTGTCTCAAAACCTTTAATCTTTTGATTTATGCCATTTAATTAAAAATGATTATATGTAGATAGGGTAATAACCATGTGTGTCACTTTATAAGGTAGTGTATTTACAAGTAACACTTTATAAGTGAGTATGAGTAAATGTGGTCCTTTATAAGTGAGTACGATTATAAAAATTGTTTGGTACATAGAAAAATAAAAAAGATAATTATAATATATAAAAAAATGAGAAAAAGTAAAGAACACAATACATAAAGAATTAAAAATAAATCATTATCTATAAGAATGTCTAAGATTTCTAATAAAAAAATATACTTATTTTTATAAAATATATTTGAAGTAAATTAAAAAACTAAACTATAAGGAATTTTCAAATGTTTCCAAAGCATATGAAAGGGAAGCAAAATAATATGCTTTTTTTTTTTTTTAGACTGCAGGAATTGGGCAGCGCTGGCGCGACATGCCCTTCGGTACTACGGGGGTGGGGGAGACTAGACCTCGTGACCAACCTCTTGCAACATGAAAGATTTAGCCAATCAAGCTAAGGCCCCAACCCCAAAATAATATGCTAATATAAGAGGAAATGATTATTTATTTGAATAAAACTATCTTTTCAATTTTAAAAAGAATTTATGTTAAAAAATTATTCCTTCACAATTTTTTTTTAATTTTAAAAATTCTTCGATACACATAAGAATTTGTGAAAGCCCACAATATATGTTATCTATATAATTAATTTTTTTATTAAATTAAAAAGAATAAATAAATTATAAAAAATTGTATAATATCATAAATTTTTTAAATTTATTATCTATTTTTACATTAAAAAATAATTCGAAATTAATAATTGTAAAAAAATATTGACTTGACAAACACAGGGTCGAATGTCAAATTTAGGCCCGGCGTGCGGCCCCACATAATTAATTGTGCACTTAAGACCAAAAATGATGTAAATGCGAAGGTATGACGTTATGAGAGGCGCGTTCAATGCATACGTGGCACGAGCGAAACCCAAGTGCTGCGGGAGGTGACGTGTGTTGGAGACGTAGAGTAGTGGCATGAGGGCCTGCAACGTGGCAGCGGCTCTACCAAAGATTGACTTAACTGGAGTTTGGTTGTATTCGTCATAGTTAGATACAATAAAAGAGGTTGTGTTTCAATGTTAGGCTGCTTTCAATGGATATAAATGAAGTGAGCTTAAATTGTATTTTGGAGGGGGGTTGGAAGGTTCATTTGATTATTCCTATTTAATTATTTAATTGGGTTTACCATGTATTTTTTTTTAACATTTCATATTATGTGAATTATCTATTTTAGATTGAAGGGTATACTAT
This sequence comes from Sequoia sempervirens, assembly GCA_007258455.2. Taxonomy (NCBI): domain Eukaryota; kingdom Viridiplantae; phylum Streptophyta; class Pinopsida; order Cupressales; family Cupressaceae; genus Sequoia; species Sequoia sempervirens. The sequence goes on along the minus strand of VDFB02047144.1, from coordinate 879,832 downwards.
TTATTGTTGCGAGTATGGTTTATTATCATATCTTTATAGAATCATTTTTTAATTAAGTGACATAAATCAAAAGATTATACGGTTTGACATAAGGAATAGATTTTAGTATCTTTAGACTTTCACTATTTATGAGGATATTATGCATTATATATATATATATATATATATATATATATATATATATATATATATATATATATGACATTAAGTTTGTGTCATTTTCAAATGCACCATCACATAATTGATCAAAAAATGTATCAATATGTCACTTATCATGAATAAATTTGTGTCTAGCGTTTCATATGAATGGTCATCATATCCATCTTATCACACTTATGATGACATTTATGATGCATGCATTTTTATGCATATTCAATTGTGTACTTTTTTTGGTTGACACTTCAGATTATGTGAATTATCTATTTTAGATTGAAGGGTACAACACTTATTGTTGCATCTACGGTTTACTATCCTGTCTTCATAGAATCATTTTTGGTGAAAATGACATAATCAAAAGATTAAACGGTTTGACATAATGAATAGATTTTGGTGTCTTTAAACCTTCACTATTTATGAGGATATCATGCATCATATATATCATATTAAGTTTATGTCGCTTTCAAATCCACCATCACATAATTGATGGAAAAATGTATCAATAAGTCATCTTATCATTAATAAATTTGTGTTTAGTGTTTCACATGAATGGTCATCATATCCATCCATTCACATTATGATGGAATTTGTGATGCATATGTTTTTTATGCATTTTCAGTTGTTTAAAAATAATCAAAATGTCATAGAAATAATGTAGGATATTTTTAATTAAATAGATGAAATCTACATAACTAACCTTACATTTGTGAACATGCCTTGATATCTATGGATACACCCTGCTAGATACCCACAAATATGATCTTAGATCCCTTCTAGTTATACACTCTCTATGATTTTACCCCACACCAAAAAATATTGTGATGGTAGAATGACGAGCTTAAGGTATCTTAGAGATATTCTTGCATATGTTTATGAAGTTTGGTCACTCAAGACACCAATGAAGATGTGAGACTTAGACATGAGCACCCTCCATTTACCCACAAGTGAGATGAAAATCATACTTGAGGATGTATAGTTCATTCTCCAATTCCTAGTGCATGGAAGATGTCACTACAAATTATAGAACTATTGAGCAGTAGGAGAGAACACTATACTTACATTTCATTGGGAGGGTCAACCATACATGAGGAGGTATGCCACTATTAGATGTCATGATCAATAATGCATCCAAGTGGTGCAAAATGTTACTATGAATCATTGTCATTTTGATTCTCCCATATGCATAGTGCTCCTTAATTCCCTATGTAGTTTGACTCACTTGATCTAATACATTAAGTAGGAAGGTACAATGTATTCATGGGGCAATGTATGCTAGCCCACTTGTATAATGACTTAGATTCCATGGCTCTTGCATGCATCACATGAAGACCCTATTGAGATATGGTAGGATGCCTAATGGATAAACATTAGTTGTAACTCATTAGATGACCTTGATGGTGTTGTGTCCACATGACCACATATCTCAAGAGATTTAAGTGCGAGAGGGTACTCAAGTAGTTTCAAATTTCATAGGTTGTGACCTAGAACCTTAGATCTATAGGAGGTGTCAATGCTCTCTACTCTAACAAAGAGTAATTGATGGGAAATCTTTCACATTACATGCCTCATCCTCACTTAGAGAGGACTCATTGAAGGTCCATCAAAAGAGAAATTATAATAGAAGTGCATTAGCGTTTGGGAAAGCTAGTATCTTGAATGGTAGGAAGAAGGTTACCATGAGTAATGAAGAAAGGTGAAAAGCCCTTATTAGATCCATTGATAAAACATATTTAAGGACATATATGAATAAAATGAATGGGATAAGGATGGAAAGAGTTAGCATTAAGGACCAAGGGTTGTGTCATGTGACTAGAAGAGAGATGAGATGATTTATTTGCAATATGTTTAAATATGTAATATGTAGAATTTTGAGGTGATTGCATAAAATAATCTATAAATTCATTCAACAACTCATAAAGAAGTAAAATTATTGCTATATAATATAAACCATTCAAGTGCATAATCATGTTTAGAAATGTAATGACAATATCATTCTTAGTCTATGAATTCATACGAAGAATTTTTTTTGCTTGTGTGTAAATTAGAATTTTTTATACTGTAAAATATGATTTAGAATACTAAACAATAAAGGAAACACACTTATTTCATTCTCAAGCAAAATATTGTGGTGAACTTTGAAGGTAGAATAAAACAAAGGAGAAGATGAAGAAGTGAAGGGGATAGCATGGTATAAAGGGGGAAATCTAGCCTCAATAGAAGTGGAAGTAAAAATATTTGAAGGGTTAATAAAACATAAGGGTACATGCTAGAAAATGGGAAAGCATGGGGTAATGAATCAAATCATCTATAAGAGTAGCAATGAGAAATAAGGATTAATTTAAACCAAATAAATTTAAATCATGTGCTCAAGAATTAAGGGTGATTGTAGAAGAGTTGGCAATAGAAGTAGGTATCATTTAGCTTTTCATGAAGGGAAGTGAGGGAAATTATATAAGCCATTGGGTAAGAGAGGAAGGAACAAGGAGTGGGTTGGTATGATGAAGGTGGCTCATAGAGTGAATTGTTAATTGTGGAAAATTGCAACCTAACTCCATTGGCAAGAAAGAAGGTGAGCTCTAAGAGTTTGGATATGTGAAAGGTTTAAATGCGAAGAAATTCCTAATGTGAAACCTTAACAAGAGCACAAGCAAAAAAAAAGTGGTTGTGCATAGGAGCTTGTATGTGTTCGAAGCAACACATCAATGAATTGAAATGTAAGAGGGAAACACTTATTTTAGACATGATGTATAAGAAAGAAAAGGTAGGAAGATGAAGTTGTGTTTCTTATTTTTTATGTAAAGTTTGAATTATATTAGAAGAGAATGAGTTAATCAAGGAACTTTGTGTAAGAAGATTGAGTTCATCAAAATGTAATAAAAAACAAAACTTTCACCAAGTGTATAATATTCTCTTTAATTATAATGTAGTTTCCTTATTCCTATAAAATCTAAAACCAATAACAATAATAGTATTTAAATCAATATTTTAGATTTTAGATAACAAGAAAACTACAACATAGATGATGACATTATTCATTTTAGATAAAAGCACAAAGCGAGAACAATAGGAGAGAGATCATGCTTGATTCAATGGTTGAAGCAAAAGTAGATGGTAGAAGAGGAAACATGATGAGGTTTTGAGTTGTTAGGTTTGGATTGAGAGATTTTGTGTTCTAGTATAGTATTGTTAGGGATACTAATGACTATAGTCATGTTTGATTTGATGAGGTCACATAAAAAAACTCACAATTTTGTTTGAAGTTGTGTAGTTGTGTCTAAATTTGTGTGTTGGTGTCTTGTTTCACACAAAGACGTCTTTTAAAACTTTTGTAGTCAAAAATTAGAATTTGCAATGTGTGAGAAAGGGGTGTCTATTAGTTGTGTAGGAGATTGACCTTTATCAAAAACCATGGTCTATATTAACAACAAAAATTGGACATGCTTGAGTGTGTGAAACTTGAAGTGTGATAATAAAGATCTAACTATTCTTAAGTGTTTATGATGTCCTAATTTACACATATGTTTCTCTTTCTTAATGAATTATACTTCATGCACCTAAATTATGTTCATTTCCATTAAAAAAAACTTTTTTTATAAACATATCTTACCGTAGCCACCACTTGTAGTCGAGTTGGCTAGGGCTTAGGGTTTGCTCCCTCGAAGTCTCAGGTTTGACTCCCACTTCATAGTGTGAATGGCTAACGGGGTCGGTTAAAAAGTGTGCTAGTGGCTTGCTCTGTTGACCCGGGGTATAGGACTAGACTTTATATATTAAGAAAAAAAAAAAATCTTACCGTTTCTTGCTATTGAAGGCAAGTTAACGATTATAGGAGAAAAATAGATTTTGAATTCCAAACACTACCATACATAACCATGTCTAAAACACTAGCATCTAGAATACGCAAAAGAGTCGAAAACAAGTGTAAGAAGGTGACTAGGGGAGAGGACCCACTAGTTGAGCATGTTTCAATAGTTGTGATAGTAGTTGTTTATATAATGTCCAATAGTTGTGACTTGACAACCCATAATTAAACAAAATGTATTCCTTTGATCTAAAAAGTAACCAATCATGTGATGCCACATTAGTGCTCAACTGCCCATGATGTGAATGCACAAGTATTGATCTCACTTTTTTGGGGGTCTTTTTGGACACCTTGACAAAAAGTATGCTGATGTGGCATCTTATTTGATGATGTGGCCCTGAAACGAAAGTTATAAGCAGGGGACTTGCCAAATAAGCTCCTGTAAAAACAATTGGGAATGATTTAAAATTTCCATGTAGAATAATTAAAATCGCAAAGTTAGGATGCACAACTAGGGGAGAGGGCCCAATAGTCGTGTGGGGTCCAATAGTCGTGCACCCAATCGTACATATAATATCCAATAGTCGTTTATATAATGTTCAATAGTTGTGATTTGACTACCCATAATTAAACAAAATGTATGCTTTTGATCTAAAAAGCAACCAATCATGTGATACCACATCAGCGCTCAACTACTCATGATGTAATGCACGAGAATTGTTCTCACTATTTTTTGGGGCCTTTTTGGACACCTTGACAAAAACGCATGCTGATGTGGCATCATATTTGATGATGTGGCCCTGAAACCTTAGTTATAAGCAGAGAACTTGCCAAGTAAGCCGCTGTAAAAAATTGGGAGTGATTTGAAATTTCGCGTAGGATAATTAGAAGCATGAAGTTAGGGTGACGACTACTGGGCCCTCTCCCCTAGTGAATCTCTCTCCTAAATGACATGGTCTTGATTTGATGTGGTATAGGGCATGGTACGGCTTGGCTTTATGTTTGAACCCCACTTACGAAAGGCAAAGGCTATCCAGCCCCAAAACAGCATTGGATGCATGGGCATGGATGCGTCTCCCTTGAATTAGCAACCGTAACTCTGCCTCATATTTACTAGTGACTGCCAGTACGCCCATTTTTATTAGTGGCAATCTACGCGATACTTTCCCCATTTACTCCATTTACTGCCTTACGTTTTTTTTATTTTTTATCTTCTTTAAATTTCATTTTTAACATGTAATGTTTATTATATATTATATTTATATTAAAAATTACCGAATAAAAATATAATGTAATATATAATTAATATAAAATATAATACAATACATAATTATATATAATACTTAATATATAATTAATATATAATACTTGGATAATACACATAATAACTATATATTAATTTAATTTACATAATATATAAAAATATATTATGTATTTTATCTAAAATTAATTCTTAGATAATAATTATTATATGTATTATCTATGGATGATGTATGGATGTCTAGTGCATCTAATTAGTTTTAATGTAAATGTTCAAACTAAACTATTCTATTTATCTAGAAATAGGTTATAAAGGTATGTATATTTTTAAATATCTATTATATTTATTTCATGTGAAGCATAGATAGTACCTTTATTCTATTATACATATATCCTTATAATCTAAAGCATTATACATATAAAAACAAATATATCTTTCATTTCTAGTATGTTCTTATATCACCTTTTAAATAAATAAAAATAGTTCTCTAAATCCATAATCTAGTATAATACTACTTTATAATTATTGCATCATGCTAAAGTGAGAATTAGTTGAAATGTATCATGCATTATATTTTATATTAATTATATATTACATTGTATTTTTATTCGGTAATTTTAATATAAATATAATATTTTAAAATTAAATTTGCATTATATAAAATATTAAAAAATAAATTGACATTATATAAATATAATTTAATTATTTCTAAAAATGAATATTTTAGTTTTAACATTTACCTAAGAACTAAAACTAAAACAAGTAAATAAAATTAAATAAATAAAAATAGTTCTTTAAAGAAATATAAAATAAAAAAATAAAAAATAACTTTTAAATAAATAAAAATACTCTTTAAATAAAATAAAATAATTTAAAAGATTAAAATTATGTATTATAAATAATAAATAAAATGATTAAAATATTTGTACAATCTATATTAATTATTCTTTATTTCTTATTTACAAAATAAAATCTAAAACATTATTAAAAAATAATTATTTAAAAAAAACAACTATTATAAAAAAAAATAACATTAACTAATATTTAATTATTGATCAATGAAATTAAATATAAAAAAATTACATATTAAAAGTAAAATTTATACAAACATTACATGTTAAAAATGAAATTTAAATAAGATAAAAAGAACAAGGCAGTAAATGGGGCAAAGTATGTCGTGCATTGCCACTAATAGAAATGGGCATACTGTGCAGTCACCAGTAAACATGAAAGGCAGAGTTACCGAGGCAGAGTTATGGAAGACATAAATTGCGCGTAAATATTATTTTATTTTTATATATTTATTATTATATTATATGATAATAAGTAATTATTATTATTATTATTGTAATATTAATATATTACATAAAAAATCTATTGTAATATAATATATTATAGATAATATTAAATATTACAATATATATTTTATTATTTAATTATTATTTTAATTAAAGTTAGTTCCAAAATTATATTATATTATATTTAATTATCAATTTTTTATTCATAATAATTATATAGATTTAATATTGTTTTATATTATTTCATTTTTATTTATTATTTTATTATTAATATATTTAATCATATAATCCTATAGTTATATAATATTATTATGTATTTATATTATGTTTTTTATATGATTATAAGTTTTTATTAATTAATTATTATATTATATGTCATTATAATTATTATAAATTTATAATTATAATTATATTATATATTATTTTAATTTTATTTATCTTATATAATATTATATTCATATTATTATTATTTATTTTTTATTATAATTTTTATTATTATTAATTATAGTATTTATATTATGTTTGTTTACATTATATCATTAAGAAAACTAAATAAAAAATCTAAAGATATAATAAACACCGGCGAAATAAATAAAAATCTCTTTGTTAAAAAAAATATCTATCTGGTAATAATAATGCTGTACTTTTCTGACTGATTGGCAGGTGTGCAGGTCTGAGGTGCATGGATGCAGGAGCGCAATGGCATGCCCTTTTGAGGGCTGTATAGCCATTCCCCTTACGAAACATGGAGTAACCCAACAAACACTGAAATGGCAGATATGTGAGCCTCACGTGGCGTGAGTCTTGACTGGTAGTTTCAATTACTCCTCTTAATTAGTCGATAGGCTTTTTTTAGACTCGCCAATCCACAAATATTCAGTAAGCCTGTCTTACACCGTTTAACTCCCAACTAATATTTTCGTTAAAAGGCTGCAAAATTCTTGTCTGGAGCGTAAGAATCCGATAGCTTTAAAACCCGATATATTTTAATCTATTTCTCGTTTATTGTGAATGGATTGAAGCCGCTGTAAGGAGATTGGTTAAGGCTCGTTGCATTTAAAAAAAATCTTCTCTGGTAGGGTTTTGTAATATTTTTCATGCAAACTCTGTTCATTTTTTCTTTACCACGTTTGTTTGATGTGGTATAAGGGAATGGTAGCTTTTTAACCCAGCCAGTTTGAGCCCCACTAACGAAACTTGATGGAGTAAGTCAATAAACACTGAAATGGCAGATATTTGAGCCTCACGTGGCGCATTCTCTTCCCTTAATTTGTGCATATATACTCTTAAGCTATTCAGTGTCAAGAATACATTTTCCTGCGTTGCTGCGCAATGGAGAAGGAGGGTTATCAAAATAATGGCAATGAGCCGCTGCACGTCCTGATGTTCCCTGCGTTAGCCCACGGTCACATCTCCGCTTACGCAGAGCTCTCCATCAGGCTTGCAGAGCAAGGCACTAAAGTTTCCTTCTTTTCGACGCCGCTCAATATAGCAAAGATCAAGCCCCTGTTTGCAAGCCGCCAGGTCCCAAGCATTCAGCTATTGCAGCTACCGCTGCCAAAAGTAGCGGGGCTTCCACCAGAGATAGAGAACGCCTCAGACCTCCCAATGCATTTGACTCCTCTGTTTGACAGAGCCCTAGATGCATTAGAAGCCCCGTTCGAAAAGCTTTTGGCGGAAATTCGTCCGGACTGCGTGATATTCGACTTCATGCAGTGGTGGGCGGGGACAGCCGCCTCTAAAATTGGCGCAGCTTCTATCATTTTCTCTACATTTGGCGCTGCTTTTATCAGCTGGGCTATGCATCCCGTTTGGCGGCAGTTCGGGAGTGGACTTAGGGCGGAGGATCTGATGGAACAGCCAAGCGACTACCCCTCGCGGGTGGTCACATTGAAGGCGTATGAAGCAGCGAGGACTTTATTTGCCCACAGACCCCCAGAACCAGGTGCTATCAGTTATCCCGAGCGCACCTTCCGTGGTATTGACGCCTGTGACGCCGTGGCTATCAAAGCATGCGCTGAGCTGGAGGGCAAGTATATCGAGTATTTTGGGAAGGTGACTGGAAAACCAGTTGTTCCCCTTGGCCCTCTCTTGTCTCCGCCCCAAAGAAAGGCCGACTCGGATTGCATTACATGGCTGGACAAGCAGTCGCCAGGCTCTGTTATCTACGTATCCTTTGGGAGTCAGTGCACTTCAAGCAGGGAAGAGATTACTGAGCTGGCGCTGGGATTGGAAGCGAGCTGGCAGCCCTTCTTGTGGGCCGTACACAGCCTTTCTTTTTGGCTTCCAGAGGGCTTTCTAGAGAGGATTGGCAAGAGGGGTGTTGTGGTGAGAGGATGGGTTCCGCAATGGGAGATATTGGCCCATCCTGCCCTTGGAGCTTTTATGACTCATTGTGGGTGGAATTCTCTGATGGAAGTAATGAGTAAGGGATTGCCAGTTATAGCTTCACCTGTGCAGTTTGATCAGAGTCATAATGCAAGGTTGGTTGTAGAGGAATTAAAGGCAGGGGTTGAAGTTGAGCGAGGAAAGGATGGAGTTCTTCATAAGGAGGAGATTTGCAAAGCTGTGAGGAAGATTACAGGAGATGAAGGGAGAGAGATGAGGGCCAAGGCAAGGGAAATTGGTCAAACGTTCAAGGATAATATATTGAAGGATGGAGGATCTCAAGATAAGTGTATAACTCAATTTATTAAGCTGTTGCACCTCCTCAAGGTCAAAGGCAAGGAAATCAAACATTAAGTATTTGTTGAAAATAAGGTAGACAAATTATCCATGTCATGTATTAGCATTCTCCCTCTTTAAGAGTAATATACCGCATATGTATCTCCTAAGAGAGCTCACCACAAGCATCTTATGTGCTCAAACTAAACAACTTTTGGGGTAGGATTTCAATCCACTTATATCAAATATATGTTTCTGTTATTTGAAGAATTAAGAATAAAGAAGGCTTAGATACATAGAAGGGAGTAATAGTACATCAATATTTTTCAAAAGAAGTAATGACTTTGTCTTGAGGTTTGCTTTTGTTCAAAAAATTTAAAAATACATTAAGACCTTTAGATGAGGGTGTGGATTTAGTCCCATGTAACGTATACACTATTTTGAGATTTCTCAATATAATACAATCATTACACAATTTAGCAAGTTATTTATTCAATGACACTTATCTTCAATAAATTTTGTTCTATATTAATAATCGTGTTTCCTATAAGATTTTAAGAGTTTAATGAATTATAATTCAATTATAAGTCTTATATACAATAGTATGTGCAATAGTAATAGACAAAACAACTTTGAAATTGATGGTAAATACATAGTAGTTTTTTAAGACTTTACAAATTTGTTCATATTGTATGCCAAGGCATATGTAAAAATGACCTATTTTAAAGCTAACCGAGAGATAATATTCTACAATTAATAGTTCCATGTTAGTAGTTAGGTCCTAATTTTATGGTGTTTATATCGGTAAATACTTTAGGAGCATACAATTTTATATAGTAGACGATTTCTAAAAAATGATTAGTAGGAAAACAATTTTGAAGTTGGGCCTCAAAGAAAACCTCCTATGATATCAAAAAATCCCCAACCTAAGTTAGATACATGAAAATAATTTCCCAACTTCACAACAAAACATGGCTAGGTTCGCATAATTCTAAATTGTATCCATGATGACTTCATGTAGATGGACAAATCCTACAGCATTACAAAAGATGTAATTCATGTGGTCACATGATTATGCAACAATGGTGAATTACTCTTGAAGAAGAAGATGAAGTGTAAAGACAATGGCCAATGGCTACTAGTTAAGTCACTGCCCGCTTCCTTAAATGTCAATGTTGTAGATTGCATGTAAGTAATTGTTTCTTATATTTTCTAAACCATTGGGGGAGTTAGGTTGTGATTAAATCTTAGCCCATGATTTCAACTCATCCAACCTAAATTATAGGCGTGTTGATGCTCTTTCATTCAAACTTGGCCCATGCTTCATAATTTCTTTGACCATTTATAGAGTTGTAATACAATTCAAAGGCATGCGTGCAGGTGAGTGAAGAGATAATAATAAATTCATATATTTAATAAAAAATCAAATACAATTTATTTATGTTGGTAATATATCTAGGTAATGGTTGTAAACTTTTGAGTTTTTTTAGCAATCACATTAGAATCACATTTGGACGATGAGAGTCATAACTTAAAATTCCATATTAGGTGTCTCTTTGGGATTTGAATTTGGGTCTAAATCATTGAATTATGTTGATTTGATGCCTTACATCATTGATGCAAAACCTTCTAATATGGAAGAGGTAAACTTAGAGCAAATATGGTAGGGTGCCATGATAGAGTGTAATTGGATAACTATGTTTAGGAGATTGTGCTAAGATTGTGTGGATTTTTCTTATTGATTCCAATTAGTTATACAAGGTGAAGCTTGCAATAGATGAAATAAATAATTATAAATTTAGATTCACTGCATGAGGGCTCTCTTAGAGAGAGGGAGTTAATTATGATGAGACCTTTGCTCCAATTGTAAGATACATTTCTATCAAAGCACTTTTGCCCCTTTCATCTTATTTTTGTTGGTCTTTAAATTAGGTGGATGTAAAGAAAAAATTTCAAATGTTAATATTGAGGGAAAATGTATATAAATCATCCTGGAGGATTTGAGGTAAATAGGCAAGAGACCCATGCATGCCTAGATTGAGAAAGGCATTGTTGGAAATATCCTCTCTTCAAGAAACCCTATTGTTTCCTCACCGAACTTCAACACTTTTTTTTTAAATTCCTCTACAACTAACCTTACATTGTGACATTGATCAAATTGTATATGTGAAACTATAAAAACAATCCATTACTCATTTTTTTCATCTGAGAATTCCACCTATAATGGGTCATAAAGCCTCCAAAAGTAGGATGGACCAGTGTCTCCCTTTGTGAGATCCATCCTCTCACGACAACACCCCTCTTCCCAACCCTATCTACAAAACCCTCTGGGAGCCAAAAAGAAAGGCCATGGAAGGTCCACAAGAGGGGTTGACAATTACCTTCCCTGCTTAAAAATTGTTTGTGTAGCCATGTCATGCAATTCGAGTTAGCTTTCATTCTAGTTACTTGTAGTGACAAGAGAGGGCCAAGCAAAACTATAAGCTTCCCAGTACCTTCCCAAAATATTCAACATAATTTTCCTCCAACTCAGTGGATGCTAGACAACCATGACATCATAGGCATGAATACCATGGGTTAACTATCTAGTTCGTGGGCTCTATGGATAAAATATAGCCCTCGCTACTTCATATAGCCTCAATGTGACCACCCGTAGGGATAGTCTCTTGGTTATTCCATCAAATCCTCACCACGTGAGGCTAGTCCTTCTCTATCATTTCAGTATGTTACTACTCTTTTAGCCTTCATTAGTTGAGCTCAAATTTTAGGATTAGTTATTAGTTTAGTCTATTAGTTGGATTAAAAAGGTTAGCGTTATTATATCCATGCACCCCACCAAACCAAGACCATATCACTTCTAGTTATCTTCTTACACTTGTTTTTGACTCCTTTGCTTATTATGGATATTAGTGTTTTAGACATGATTATGCATGGTAGTGTTTATTGAATTCAAACTCTATTTTTCTTATCTATTCGTTTGCTAGTTTTACTTCTTTTTTTATTCAAGGGGTAAACGCTTTTGAACCGAAGCTATGAACTGGAATACAACCATTCAACAATACCACCCCAGTGGGGTTTGAACCTTGGTGGCCAGAACAACAATGCCGCCTTTAAACCATCACACCATGCCAATACCGACAGCTAGTTTTACTTCTTCATCATGACTTGCAAATACTTTTATTTTAATAAATATTAAGTATATATAATTAATTAATAGTAATACATATTATAAATATTTAAGAGTTGTTAAATCTTTATTATCACACTTAAATTTTATGTATTTAAGGTTTCACACATTTAAGCATATGTATCCAATTTGTGTTGTCAATATAGACCATAAATTTGATAACGATAGATCTACATAGCTAACTCATATCCCTTTTCCCACATATTACAAATTATAAGTTTTGACCTTAAAAGTTTTAAAAGACATGTTTGTGTGGGACAAGACGCTAATGCACAAATTTAGACACAACTACACAACTTCTAACAAAATTGTGGGATTATTGATGGGACCCCATCAAATTAGACACGCCAATAGTCATTAGTCTAGATCTCTCCTCTTCTACCATCCACTTCTACTTCAACCATTGAATCAAATATGATCTGTCTTCCATTGTTCTCGCTTTGTGCTTTTATCTAAAATGAATAATGTCATCACCTATGTTGTAGTTTTCTTGTTTTCCAAAAATCTAAAATATTGAATTAAATATTGTTATAGTTATTGACTTCAGATTTTAAATGAATAAGAAAACTACATTATAACTAAATTGGTCATGCTTGAGTGTGTGAAACTTGAAGTTTGATAATAAAGATCTAACTATTCTTAAGTGTTTATGATGTCCTAATTTACACATATGTTACTCTTTCTTAATGAATTATACTTCATGCACCTAAATTATGTTCATTTCCATTAAAAAAACATTTTTTATAAACATATCTTACTGTAGCCACCACTTGTAGTGGAGTTGGCTGGGGCTTGGGGTTTGCTCCCTTGAAGTCTCAGGTTCGACTCCCACTTCGTAGTGTGAATGGCTAACATGGTTAGTTAAAAAGTGTGCTAGTGGCTTGCTCCGCTGACCCAGGGTATAGGACTAGACTTTATATATTAAGAAAAAAAATAAAAAATCTTACTGTTTCTTGCTATTAAAGGCAAGTTAACAATTATAGGAGAAAAATAGATTTTGAATTCCAAACACTACCATACATAACCATGTCTAAAACACTAGTATCTAGAATAAGCAAAACAATTGAAAACAAGTGTAAGAAGGTGACTAGGGGAGAGGACCCAATAGTTGAGCATGTTTCAATAGTTGTGATAGTAGTTGTTTATATAATGTCCAATAGTTGTGACTTGACAACCCATAATTAAACAAAATGTATTCCTTTGATCTAAAAAACAACCAATCATGTGATGCCACATTAGTGCTCAACTGCCCATGATGTGAATGCACAAATATTGATCTCACTTTTTTTTGGGTATTTTTGGACACCTTGACAAAAAGCATGCTGATGTGGCATCTTATTTGATGATGTGGCCCTGAAATTAAAGTTATAAGCAACAGACTTGCCATATAAGCTGCTGAATAATTAAAAGTGCAAAATTAGGATGCACAACTATTGAATCCTCTCTCCTCTCTCCTAAGTAAAATAGTCTTGATTTGATGTAGGGCATGGTACGGCTTGGCTTTATAACCCAGCCAGTTTGAACCCCACTTACGAAACATGATGGAGTAACCCAACAAACACTGAAATGGCAGATATGGGAGCCTCACGTGGCGTTGAGTCTTGACTGGTAGTTTCAATTACTCCTCTTAATTAGTCGATAGGTTTTTTTTAGACTTGCCAATCCATAAATATTCATTTAGTAAGCCTGTCTTACACTGTTTAACTCCCAACCAATATTTTCGTTAAAGGCTGCAAAATTCTTGTCTGGAGCCCAAGAATCCGGTAGCTTTAAAACCCCGATATATTTACGCCGAAGGCATGTCCTATATGAGCTTTCTAAGCTCATTTTCTCCTTCAATGGTCTAAAAGCGCAGAGAAGGCATGGTTGACATATCGTTCAATGGCAACCGTTGATTGTTGTTTAAAACCGCCAGACATTCCTTCTGTCATGCCTGCAGACTAATTAATGTTTGCATTGCCTCGCATACTCGTTTCCTGCCGCTATTGGTCTCCGCACCGAACGGTGCTCTATCTCCTCACCGAACGGTGCTCTATCTCCTCTCCCTATGCTCGGGTCGGATGACTATCCTGCGTCGATCAAGTCTTTGAGCTGCCTCCTCAGCTCCTCCTGTACGGTGCAAAGGCTGGTGGTGGGGCTCCCGGCTCCAGCTCGATCCTGTTAGTTGCTGCAAAATTGAATACACCTAGATACGACGTACACCTATAGTGCTTTTAAGTAGAGTAGTGTATGGGCTCTGTTATCTTTTGTACATTCATGTCATTCTTTATTCTTTATTGCCGAAGGCGTTTCCTATTTGAAAAGGACCAAGCTTAAAAAGATGATCAACGGCCGGTATCGTCTGGGAGACGATTGAACCTGTTTTGTCCCTCGATTGTTTTCCACTGCTTTTTGACCTCATCTACTTCTTGACACCTTCGCTTAGATATTATCTTTCGTAGTAATGGTGCAGTCATCTCCCGCGTCCTCCCATTGATCATCTGGCATGTCTTGAATACTTCGAGTGAATTGGGCGTCATGGTTTCGCCTGTGGATTTCTTCCGAGAAGCGGCGCATTTCCGCTGCCGCCTGCTCATGATCAGCGACTTCCTGCTGATATTTCTCCAACTCGAGCGCCTGCATTTTCATTACGACTTGCATGTCATCTTCTTTCTCACCAACAGAAGCCTGTGCGTTATTTTTGGAATCGGCAGACACCAAACTAGTGGACATCGTACTGCTAAATGCCAGCGCTGGTTTCTGAATCGGCTCACCCATCCTCTATGCTCAGAAAACGTGTTTTTCTGTCAGGATTTATTTAAATGAATCCTTTATTAACTATCGTGAGCCCCTCATTCTAAAGGCACAAGAGTTGAAGAGAGGAGGCAAATCAGGGTTTCTGAAGCGACGAGCAAAGGAGGCAGATCAGGGTTTCTGAAGCGATGACGTTCAAAAGGAGGAACGGAGGGCGTAACAAGCACGGGCGTGGCCATGTTAACTTCATTCGTTGCTCCAACTGCGGCAAATGTTGCCCTAAGGAGAAAGCCGGAAGAGATTTCTGGTTCGTAACATAGTGGAACAAGCTGCAGTGCGCGATGTGCAGGAAGCATGCGTTTAGAAATTTCCAAGCAAATCCAATTGTAAGGTTTAAAGTCAAATTCCGCAACCTTTGCTAGCACCCTCCCTGCCAACATAGTCGTGTACCCCCTCAACATCTTTGGCACATTTAATTTCCATGGCTTCCTCAGCATTATACAGTCTGAAGTAGTAATGCTCGAGGAGAGAGAGTTGAATGAGCGAGAGATAGTAGAGAGCGAGCTCACAACATAAGAGCGGGAGAAAGTAAACAACTTGGTTGAAGACCTTACGCACTACATTCCAAGTGTGTACGACACTGCCTTCACCAGACTGAAGGAATGTCGTTCTACCAACGAGTTGGGTTGGGTGAAATGCTCCGCGCATTGGTGGGCCATATCATTATTTCTTTTCTGTTAGAAGCCCCGGATGTGATAGTAAAATACACAAGGCATTGGGCTCAGAATTCAGATGAAAGGAAGATTGAAGGAGCCATTGAGGTTGTAGGAAAGGTGAGCGGACTCTCACAAAAGTTGGCCAACGATGGAGTCTTGGACATGCATTCGGTGGAAGAGACCTGACAAGTCTCAACCCCAGCCGGTCCTAGCGCACCGGAGGAGGAAACCTGTCCCTTTCAAATGTAATTCGTAATTTGTTTTCCAAGTGAGCACCTAAATTCAGGTTTCAGCAGATGTCGAGTTGAAATGTAGGACTTTTAAACTCATTTATTATTCGTTCCTTCCATATCCCCGGTCTGAAATGCCAATGGAGTGGAACTGGTATTTGTAGGTCGTGTGCACCGAACAGGTCATCCATGTCTCATTCTTCTGCGTCAAGCCTGCAGGTTACTGTGCTTAGATAAATGCTATTCTGAATCAAAAGATGCCCAAAGCTTCAGAAACTTTCAAGCAAATGCAATTGCCAGGTGTAAATCCAAACTCCCTGCCTGTGCAAAAATGGGGGCTTTGGAACAGGGTATGGACATCCATCAAATCATAAAGGATAGAGGAGTTTTTTCAGATGTTGTAGTTGCAACTTCCCCAGTAGACATGTATGCAAAATGTGGAAGCATAGACAAGGCACATGAAGTGTTTGACAAGTACTCAAAGAGATGTAGTCTCGGATATGCACAAAATGGATTTGCTAAAAAGGCTTTAGAAATTTCCAAGCAAATGTAATTGTCAGGTTTAAAGCAAAATTCCTCAACCTTTACTAGCATCCTCCCTGCCCTCCCTGCCCATCCTCCCTGCCCATCCCAAAATGGGAGCTTTGGAACAATATGGACATCCATCGAAGCATAAAGGATAGAGGAACTTTGTCAGATATTATAGTTGCAACTGTCCTAGTAGACATGCATGCAAAAAAGTGGAAGCATTAACAAGGCACGTGAACTGTTTGACAAAATGCCTAAAAAGATGTCATCTCATGGACTGCACTGATTGCAAGATATGTACAAAATGGATTTGTTCAAAAGGCTTTAGAAACTTTCAAGTATATGCAATTGGTAGGTGTAAAGTGAAATTCCACAACCTTCTCTAGTTTCCTCCCTGCCTGTGCCAGAATGGAAGTTTGCAACACAGTATGGACATCCATCTTAAAGCATCATGAAAGGATAATAGAACTACTTTTTGAATACCTATTTGATTTAAATTTTAAAACTGCATCTACATGTGTGCACACACATTGGGTCCTATAGAAGGTCCTATAGTTAGTTTAGACTGGTTAGTTTGATAGAAATCATAGTAAGTTTGGTTTCCAAATACACATTTTATTGATAGGCATATAGCATAGGCTTATATGAACATATACGTGTATATTTTCTCATTGATACAACATGTACACATTGAAGTTATAATGTACTTATCTTTACTTTAGGGCTTGAAAGGATTATGTGTAAAATTGGTCCTAAATTCTTCTTTGATTGATATCCATATAAATCTGTACATGTGCACTTCTAGAGCATGTATACAAATCTGATCTTAAGAACAGAGTACACAACTTGCTTATCTTAATAATATAAGAAATAAAGGATTTTAACACATCAATTTAATTATTTCACCCCATAGTTTTCTATATTAGGAATTTTCTTTGTACAATAATATTAATATACTATAGTTTGAAATACTTTGAAATGAAAATGGTCTATAGTTTGGGTACATTTGTGCAATAAATGTCTCAATGAAGAAGTAATATGCATCCATTTACAAGGATCCAAACACGAATGAAACAAAATCTTCAAATCAGGGAAATATTTGTAGTGCCGCCTCACATCGCCTAACCCATTTCTTTTTCCATAGGTACAAACTCACTTGTCAAGCTACTCTCATGTATAGAACTTGTACCATATATCACAAGGCCATCTAGAGGAATTCTTTTGCCAACTTTCACAACCAAAATGGTGTAATTTCCATAGCCTTAACATGCACTTTTTCCCATGTTTCCTCAATCACAATTGATATAGCCTTTTAGGTCTATACAAAAGTGAAAGGCTTCATTCACACGGACTTTAAGTGCGATCCTTGCATTGTGCCTACCAACTACGCTTCACCGAATCCAATGTCTCCTTTGTGCAATGTTTTTATGAATGGATGAGAATGCTCTCATTGTCTTGCATCACTTCTCTAGCACTGCATGGATGGGAATGGGTACAAGGAAAATAATAGCATAATGTAATTTAAGACTCCCAAAAGTGTAAAAATAGTGTAAACAAGAGAAGTTTAAAAAATATATAGTGGGTGAATCACAATGGATTCAAACCAACAAACATGTTATAACTTAGTACATATTCAACGAAAAATGACATGCCCTATGAAATTCCCAAGTGTTCTCCTCCCTTGGCCCTCTCTCCTATAGAAATTCCACCATCTCAATTAGTACAATTGTGAATGACATATCAAATGTTGGTATAGGAGCTCTATAATAGGGTTTGGAATCTATCACAACATAAAGGAAGGAGATTTTTTTAGATGTTATAGATGCAATTTTAACTATTAATCTCTCTTCTCTCGAAATCTATTTCCTTTTATCTCTCTTTTCTCTCTCTCTCTCTTTCTCTCTACCTCTCCCCTCTTTGTATATTCCTCTCTTTTTCAAGTCCTCTCGCTTTGTCAAGTCCTCTCGCTTTGTTCTTTAAGTCTCACTATATTTTTTCCTCTATCACCTTACCCCCCTCTCTCTCACTCTTCCCCCCTCCATCTCTCCCTCTTTCTATCTATATCTCTCCCTCTCTCTATTGCAACATAACATGAGCCTATTGGTAATGGAGCTTAATTATCTTCCTCATTTAGAGGTTTGTTTTGGTCATGTTTGGATCCCTATAAAAGGATGCATAGTTGATTTGAAGCTATCACTTCTCCATTGAAAACTTTGTTGCAAAAACATCATTTTCTAAATGGCCTGCCAATTGAACTCATGTATTGCAAAATGTTTGCAAAAAATAGACCTAATATTTTCCTAATTGACTTTCCACAACTCTTCGGCGTACCCATTGCACACCAAGGTGCGATTGCTAGTTAATCTATTTCTCGTTTATTGTGAATGGATTGAAGCCGCTGTCGGGAGATTGGTTTAGCCTCGTTGCATTTAAAAAAATCTTCTCTGGTAGGGTTTTGTAATATTTTTCGTGCAAAACTCTCTTCATTTTTTCTTTACCACGTTTGTTTGATGTAGTATAAGGGAATGGTAGCTTTCTAACCCAGCCAGTTTGAGCCCCACTAACGAAACTTGATGGAGTAAGTCAATAAACACTGAATGGCAGATATTTGAGCCTCACGTGGCGTATTCTCTTCCCTTGGAGTAAGTCAATAAACACTGAAATGGCAGATATTTGAGCCTCACGTGGCGTATTCTCTTCCCTTGGAGTAAGTCAATAAACACTGAAATGGCAGATATTTGAGCCTCACGTGGCGTATTCTCTTCCCTTAATTTGTGCATATATACTCTTAAGCTATTCAGTGTCAAGAATACAATTTCCTGCGTTGCTGCGCAATGGAGAAGGAGGGTTATCAAAATAATGGCAATGAGCCGCTGCACGTCCTGATGTTCCCTGCGTTAGCCCACGGTCACATCTCCGCTTACGCAGAGCTCTCCATCAGGCTTGCAGAGCAAGGCACTAAAGTTTCCTTCTTTTCGACACCGCTCAATATAGCAAAGATCAAGCCCCTGTTTGCAAGTCGCCAGGCCCCAAGCATTCAGCTATTGCAGCTACCGCTGCCAAAAGTAGCGGGGCTTCCACCAGACATAGAGAGCCTCTCAGACCTCCCAATGCATTTGACCCCTCTGTTTGACAGAGCCCTGGATGCATTAGAAGCCCCGTTCGAAAAGCTTTTGGCGGAAATTCGTCCGGACTGCGTGATCTTCGACTTCCTGCAGTGGTGGGCGGGGACAGCCGCCTCTAAAATTGGCGCAGCTTCTATCAATTTCTCTACATTTGGCGCCGCTTTTATCAGCTGGGCTATGCATCCCGTTTGGCGGCAGTTCGGGAGTGGACTTAGGGCGGAGGATTTGATGGACAGCCAAGCGACTACCCCTCGCGGGTGGTCACATTGAAGGCGTATGAAGCAGCGAGGACTTTGTTTGCCCACAGACCCCCAGAACCAGGTGCTATCAGTCATCCCGAGCGCACCTTCCGTGGTATTGACGCCTGTGACGCCGTGGCTATCAAAGCGTCCGCTGAGCTGGAGGGCAAGTATATCGAGTATTTTGGGAAGGTGACTGGAAAACCAGTTGTTCCCCTTGGCCCTCTCTTGTCTACGCCCCAAAGAAAGGCCGACTCGGATTGCATTACATGGCTGGACAAGCAGTCGCCAGGCTCTGTTATCTACGTATCCTTTGGGAGTCAGTGCACTTTAAGCAGGGAAGAGATTACTGAGCTGGCCCTGGGATTGGAAGTGAGCTGGCAGCCCTTCTTGTGGGCCGTACACAGCCTTTCTTTTTGGCTTCCAGAGGGCTTTCTAGAGAGGATTGGCAACAGGGCTGTTGTGGTGAGAGGATGGGTTCCGCAATGGGAGATATTGGCCCATCCTGCCCTTGGAGCTTTTATGACTCATTGTGGGTGGAACTCTCTGATGGAAGTAATGAGTAAGGGATTGCCAGTTATAGCTTCACCTGTGCAGTTTGATCAGAGTCATAATGCAAGGTTAGTTGTAGAGAAATTAAAGGCAGGGGTTGAAGTTGACCGAGGAAAGGATGGAGTTCTTCATAAGGAGGAGATTTGCAGAGCTGTGAGGATGATTACAGGAGACGAAGGGAGAGATATGAGGGCCAACGCAAGGGAAATTGGTCAAATGTTCAAGGACAATATATTGAAGGACGGAGGATCTCAAGATGAGTGTATAATTCAATTTATTAAGCTCTTGCACCTCCTCAAGGTCAAAGGCAAGGAACTCAAACTCTAAGTATTTATTGATAATAAGGTAGACATGTACTCCATGTCATGCATTAGCATTCTCCCTCTTTAAGAGTAAAGTACCCCATATGTATCTCCTAGGAGAGTTCACCACAAGCATCTTATGTGCTCAAACAAAACAACTTTCGTGGTAGGATTCCAATCCACTTATTTATATTAAATATGTGTTTCTGTTATTTGAAGAGTTAAAGAATAAAGAAGGCTTAGATACATAAAAGGGAATAATAGTACACCAATCTTTTTCAAAAGAAGTAATGACTTTGTCTTGAGGTTTGCTTTATCCAAAAAATTTAAAAATACATTAAGACCTCTTTTCAAAAAATTTAAAAATACATTAAGACCTCTAGATGAGGGTGTGGATTTAGTCCCATGTAACCTATACACTATTTTGAGATTTCTCAATATAATATAATCATTACACAATTTAGCAAGTTATTTATTCAGTGACATTTATCTTCAATAAATTTTGTTCTATATTAATAATCGTGTTTTCTATAAGATTTTAAGAGTTTAATGAATTATAATTCAATGATATGTCTTATATACAATAGTAATAGACAAAGCAACTTTGAAATTGATGGTAAATACATAGTAGTTTTTTAAGTCTTTACAAATTTGTTCATATTGTATGCCAAGACATATGTAAAAATGACCTATTTTAAAGCTAACTGAGAGAGAATATTCTACAATTAATAGCTCCATGTTAGTAGTAAGCTCCTAATTTTATGGTGTTCATATCGGTAAATACTTTAGGAGCATATAATTTTATATAGTAGACGATTACTAAAAAAAAATTAGTAGGAAAACAATTGTGAAGTTGGGCCTCGAAGAAAACCTCCTATGATATCAAAACATCCCCAACCTAAGTTAGATACATGAAAATAATTTCCCCAATTCACAACAAAACATGGCTAGGTTCGCATAATTCTAAATTGTATCCATAATGACTTCATGTAGATGGAAAAATCCTACAACATTACAAAAGATGTAATTCATGTGGTAACATGATTATGCAACAATGGTGAATTACCCTTGAAGAAGAAGGTGAAGTGTAAAGACAATGGCCAATGGTTGCTAGTTAAGTCACTGCTCGCTTCCTTCATTGTCAATGTTTGAGATTGCATGTAAGTAATTGTTTCTTATATTTTCTAAACCATTGGGGGAGTTAGACTGTGATTAAATCTTAGCCCATGATTTCAACTCATCCAACCTAAATAATAGGTGTGTTGATGATCTTTCATTTGAAGTTGGCCTATGCTTCATAATTTCTTTGGCCATTTATAGAGCTATAATACAAGTCAAAGGCATGTGTGCAAGTGAGTGAAGAGATAATAATAAATTTATATATTTAATAAAAAATCATATACAATTTATTTATGTTGGTAATATATCTAGGTAATGGTTGTAAGTTTGAGTTTTTTTTAGCAATCACATTAGAATCACATTTGGACGATGAGAGTCATAACTTAAAATTCCATATTAGGTGTCTCTTTGGGATTTGAATTTGGGTCTAAATCATTGAATTATGTTGATTTGATGCCTTCCATCTTTGATGTAAAACCTTCTAATATGGAAGAGGAAAATTTAGAGCAAATATGGTAGGGTGCCATGATAGAGGAGTGCAATTGGATAACTATGTTTAAGAGATTGTGCTAAGATTGTATGGATTTTTCTTATTGATTCCAATTAGTTATACAAGGTGAAGCTTGCAATAGATGAAATAAATAATTATAAATTTAGATTCACTACATGAGGTCTCTCTTAGAGAGAGGGAGTTAATTATGATGAGACCTTTGCTCCAATTGTAAGATACATTTCTATCAGAGCACTTTTGTCCCTTGCATCTTATTTTTGTTGGTCTTTATATCAGGTGGATGTAAAGACAAATTTTCAAATGGTAATATTGAGGGAAAATGTATATAAATCATCTTGGAGGATTTGAGGTAAATAGGTAAGAGATCCATGTATGCCTGGATTGAGAAAGGCATTGTTGGAAATATCCTCTCTTCAAGAAACCCTATCGTTTCCTCACCCAACTTCAACACTTTTTTTTTAATTCCTCTACAATTAACCTTACACTATGACATTGATCAAATTGTATATGTGAAACTATAGAAACAATCCATTACTCATTTCTTTCGTCTGAGAATTCCACCCATAATGGGTCATAAAGCCTCCAACAGTAGGATGGACCAATGTCTCCCTTTGTGAGATCCATCCTCTCACAACAACACCCCTCTTCCCAACCCTCTCTAGAAAACCCTCTACGAGCCAAAAATAAAGACCATGGAGGGTCCACACGAAGGGATGGCAACTGGCTTCCCTGCTTAAGAATTGTTTGTGCAACCATGTCATGCAATTTGAGTTAGCTTTCATTCTAGTTACATGTAGTGACAAGAGAGGGCCAAGCAAAACTATAAGTTTCCTAGTACCTTCCCAAAATATTCAACATAATTTTCCTCCAACATAGTAGATGCTAGACAACCACGGCATCATAGGCATCAATACCATGGGTTAACTATCCAGTTCGTGGGATCTATGGATAAAATAAAGCCCCCACCGCTTATTTAGCCTCAATGTGACCACCCATAGGGATAGTCTATTGGTTGTTCCATTAGATCTCCACCACGTGAGGTTAGTTGTTCTCTATCATTTCAGCATGTTACTACTTTTTTAGCCTTCATTAGTGGAGCTCAAATTTTAGGATTAGTTATTAGATTAGTCTATTAGCTGGATTAAATAGGTCAACATTATTATGTCCATGCACCCCACATATTACAAATTATAAGTTTTGACCTTGAATGTTTTAAAAGACATGTTTGTGTGTGACAAGACACTAACACACAAATTTAGACACAACTACACAACTTATAACAAAATTGTGGGATTATTGATGGGACCCCATCAAATCAAACATAAAAGTAGTCATTAGTCTAGATCTCTCCTCTTCTACCATCCACTTCTACTTCAACCCTTGAATCAAATATGATCTCTCTTCCATTGTTCTCGCTTTTTACTTTTATCTAAAATGAATAATGCCATCACCTATGTTGTAGTTTTCTTATTTTATAAAATCTAAAATATTGAATTAAACATTGTAATTGTTAGTGACTTTAGATTTTAAATGAATAAGGAAACTACATTATAATTAAAGGGAGAATATCGCACACATGGTGAAAGTTATATTTTTTGCTACATTTTGATGAACTCAACTTTCTTATAAAACTCTTTGACTAATCTATTCTTCTCTAATATGAAGAAAACTTTTTACCACAAAAACTCAAGAAACACAACTTCATCTTCCTACTTCCTCTTTGTTCTTATACCTCATGTCTAAATAAGTGCTTCCCTCTTGCACTTCCATTCCTTGATTCGTTGCTTCAAACACATACATGCTTCTACACACAATAACTCCTGATACTCTTGTTAGAAATCCACATTTAAAAAAATATGTTTTTTTAATGTTTATGGTTGTACCCATCAATCTAAAATGGACAATTCACATAATCTAAAATGTTTTCCAAAAAAGGCAACATAGTTATTTTATCTCATGCACTATCCCTGACTGTTGACAAATAGAACCAAAGTCAACAATTTTAACCGTGGCATTAATATCTCCGGCTTCCATTCCTATTGAAAGCCTAGAATTTTGTCCTTATCACACAATGTGAGAGGCCCTTTCAATGCATATGTGTCACAACTAGATATGTGACGGGTGTCGAAGATTGTAGGCACCAACGATCCGGTGTGATAAGCCTGAATCTCCATGGGCTCGAGTGGGAATTAAGGTCAAAATCATTTTTTTTTTTTAAAAGTATAATTTTATTTTTTGATTTCTTATAGATAATGGAAAGTTTATTATAGTTCTATTATATATTAGTTTTTACATGGTTTGGAGAATTATTATTTTTAGTTTGGTTTGGGACTCTTGATCTTATATTGACACCTTTAACTATCAACATTTGGAATGATGCATAGTTTCTAGAGATCTACATTTTGTATTTTCTTCCTCCTCCTTTCATAGATTAGAAAGACCTTCTAGATGCATCTATTTGGATTGAATTCTTTCAAAGGGATAGAATGGTGTTTGATGTGCATAGATCTTCATTAACTGCCAGTCTTATCTTTCCATCTTCAATGTAGAAAGCATCACATCTTATGGGGCTAGACCTATCCTACAATATGTTCTCAGCTTTGTTCTTCTTAAAAGGGATGTTTTATTCTTCTTAGCTTTATTCTTCTTAAAAGGGATGTTTTTCTATTTTCTATTCAACTTTATTCTTCATTGTCTTCTTTCGAAAGGTAACATATTGTCCATGAGTACTACATGGCTACACATTTTCTTGGACCCATCTTTACATTTCCTAAGTTGCACTTGTGGGGGTGGTTGGTGTAATATTCATACTCCACCTTGGATGTGTCTTTATCCTAAGTGTAATATTGCAACTACTTAGGATATTAGGTATTTATAATTTCTTCCACTTGTGTCGCTAATTAGTGCATTCATTGCCTCATCAATCCTTGATTAAGAGCAATTAGATGGCATGCCTATTTAATTTAGGACAAGGTGAGTGCAAGATCATAATGAGCTAAACAATATCCCAAAGTGGTAATGTAAATCCTAAAAAATAGACTTAAACAACTTCACATCAAACATTTAATGAGTTATCTACAAAATATTAAAAATATGTAAAAATAAAAGTTATAGCAAATGGAATGTTATTTATGGGCACTGCAAAAATAAAAAATGAAAAAATAAAAAAATAACTATCATTTCAACCAACCTAAGTATGAACAAAAAATTAAAATTTCAAACTATAAATATAAGCAAAGGACACACAAGTGGATGTGATGCAATTTTTGTTTGAAATTTAAATAAAATTATAAGTAAATAATTAATCATAAAAAAATATTGTGATTTTTTAAAAGTATTAGAAATTATTTTCTAGCCAACCTAACTTGCTCAAAAGCATATGACATTTTAGGCTTGTACCTACTTGGCAAGTCCCTTGTTTATAACTAAGGTTTCAGTACCACCTATTTAAAAGTTAGACGCATAGTTGTGCACTAAGTCATGTTTTCTTAGTGCACTGATGTGGCATCGCATGATTTGTTGCTTTTTAGATCTAAAGAATGCATCTCACTCAATTATGGATAATCACCATCAACACTAACAATTTTAAATTGAGGATAATTGGTAATTGCTAAAAAGATTCGACATTAAATCAACAAATACTATAACTTCAAAATCACAGCTATTGATATAAAATTGTTAAAAATATTAAATATTAAATCGACAAATACTATAACCATTAAAACATAATCAACTAGTAAATTTTATTTCTAGAGCATTAAATATTTTTTTATTTTTTATTTGCTAATTTTAAGAACACAAGTGCATCAATGGGAGAGTTAGCAACTCGGGGCTAAAATGTAGTAGCGTAAGTAAAAATTGGGGTGGGAGAGGCTCGAACTCTCGACCTCAGGATTACTCAGTGAAGCTATGAGACCTACGCGCTAGCCAACTGCGCCACCACCCCGAATGTTGAGAAAAAAAAGCAGAATAGTAATGTATTTCATAAATAGAAAAATTAGAAAAAGGAAAGCCTCACCTAAAACCAGCCTTGTGTCAGAGTCAGGCTTCGATTCTGGGACCCGTGGGGTTATCTTTCCCTTGCACTACTCTGATGGATTTTGGAATAGCTGTTAAAAGAACGTTCTTATCATGTATCACACCATACGATAATCAAGGCAAAGAGAAACAATGTGTCGTCATCAGGATTCCGTGTGTGGTTGTAGTGCAATGGTTAGGTTAATAGTATTGTAGTGAAAACGTGATTCCTTAAATATTGTCTAGGCGTTTGTAGTCCAACGGTTAGGATAATTGCCTTCCAAGCAATAGACCCGGGTAAGACTCCCGGCAAACGCATTACTACTGGTTTGCGTATCATTAGCTTTGTATATGAAAGCTTTTATGCACCATCAGCATAGTCAGAAGTTTTGCAGATTGACAACAAATGCAATGGCTATACAGCCCTCAAAACGGCATGCCATTGCGCTCTTGCATCCATGACCATGGTTGCCCGTGCACCTCAGACCTGCTCCAGTACACCTGCCAATACAGTCAGAAAAGTACAGTGTTACTATTACCGGACAGATTTTTTATTCAGTCTTTTTTTAATGATACAATTTAAATAAACATAATATAAATACCATAATTAATAATAATAAAAATTAAATAATAATATGAATATAATATTATATAAGATAAATAAAGTTAAAATAACATAAAATATAATTATAATTAAATATTTATAATAATTATAATGACATAATATAACAATTAATTAATAAAAAACTATAATCATAAAATAATAATAATAATAATAATATATAATTATAAGATTATATGATTAAATATATTAATAATAAAATAATAAATAAAAAAGAAATAGTATAAAATAATATTAAATCTATATAATTATTATGAATAAAAAATTAATAATTAAATATAATCTTTAAATAATAAATTATAATATAAATATAGTATAGTATAATATAATATAATTTTGGAACTAACTTTAATTAAAAGAATAATTAAATAATAAAATATATATTGTAATATTTAATAATAACTATAATATATTATATTACAATAGATTTTTTATATAATATATTAATATTACAACAATAATAATAGTAATAATTACTTATTATCATATTACATTAAAAAAATTCCATATATATATATTTTTTGTATTAAATATAAGGAAATCACAACATTTACATAGAGAATCAGATCACGACCAATTCAGCCACAAAAAGGGGCAAAAAACAGTCGCAGCAAAATTACATTTTCGTTACAAACGCCAAAAAGAGGCAAATCAAACCATCAACCTAAAGCAGGGCTAGTAGAGGACGTCTTCCACTTTATCTATCCAGGCAGTCCAGCCTTTATCTCCTTCCATCCAGACAATATGCTTCATCTCTTGAATCTGTGCGAGCATGAGCGTAGTATCCTTGCCAAAACCTTTGTTATTCTTCACCTCTTGGGTTAAGAGCTTGCAGGTATTATCAAAAAGCTGCCGGTTGTTGAGGGTGTCTCTCCAGGCATACCCTCCCTTCATCTCGTAAATAAAGTAGGTGGCATACCCATCCTTGAGGAAACGCTTGAGTTTCTTTCTTTCAATGATCATGGTGGTTCGAACCTGCAAAATTTTTTTGAAATAGATGAGTTTCCTAGAAGACTCAGTAAGATCACGGATATTGTTCTGATATCTTTCTTCATTTCTGCATTTCCAGATATGCCAAAGAATATTAGAGGAGAGGATCTTCCAGAAAAGATTAGAGTCATTTTTTAAACCATCTATGTGCCCAGTAACAATGTCCATCACAGTGAAAAGCATGGGATAAGTAATGCCAAACATGAGCCATATTTCCTTTGCAAAAATACAGTCAAAAAGAATATGTCTCGCTGTCTCAGGCAGTCTACATAAATTGCAATAATCATACTCAGTATTCCCTCTCCTGACAGGGAGTCTGTCCAGAAGAAGGAGCCAGATAAAGCATTTAATCTTAGGCTCGGTGGGGCCTTTCCACAGGCGGTCAAAGTGATTCTTCCAAACCCGGGAGTCCAGTGTAGAATACCAAACAGTATTAACGTGGTCTATGATAGCTTCTGAATGCCCAAGAACATTGTAAATGTGCTTGGCCTTAATCTTGGAAAACAAGGTGCCATCGGGCCATTTACACCCCAGAAATCTATGGGAGTCCACCTGACAGGAGGAAGGGAGGTCTTTGGTTGCTTTGAAAATCAGATTATAGGTCTTCTTTTGGGACATGGGGAGGTCAAACTTATTTCTAAGAACCTCCCAGCTGATTAAAACATCATTCTCAAAGAGATCAGCTAACTGGGAAATGCCTTTGCTCGACCAGTGCCTAGCAGAGCAGCCTTGGGAGAGAGCAAGGGGCTTGCCAGAGGAATATAAATTCCACCAAATGGATCTTTCACCGTGAAGATGGCAGTCATCATGGAAGGCCCTATTAGAAACATGTATTTTGACTTGGTCCCAAGCTTTCCATATGGATCTAAAAACAGCCGAGCCTTGAACAAGAACAGGAAAGTTACCCATAATAAGGTCTATAATCGGAAGATTCTTCCAAGATTTCGCAGACTTAGGGAAGCCTCTTTCAATGTTGCTCCTAATCAGAACCTTCCAAGGATCATTGCCATCAAGGGAGTGAAAGATCCACTTGGCGGCAAGGGCAACCCCTTGGAGCTTGAGGTCTTTCAAACCAAGCCCCCCGTGCAGTTTATTTACATGACACCAGTCCCACTTAACAGCATGCATCTTCCTTTTTCCTCTGCCATCCGACCAAAGAAAACCTCTAACCGCCTTCTGAATCTCAAGGATTTGATAGTTATTGAACATCCAGGCTGAAGAGTAGTAAATGTTATAGGATGAAAGAATTTTCTAACAAACCTGGATTCTGCCGGCCAAGGAAAGGGTTCTATTATGCCATTTATTCAGCTTTTTGAAGATCTTATCTTTAATCCACATCCACATGTCCCTAAGGGAGGGGTCAATGGAGAAGGGGATGCCAAGGTAGCGCACAATCTTGTGCGGACCACCCCACTGAAAGTCATAATTTTTGAACCAGTCGGGGGGGACCATATCCCACCCAAGACAGATAGATTTGGAGTGCGAGAGCCTTGCCCCGAAGATCTTAGAGAACAGGTTAAGCTTGGAGGTCAGGGCCTCAAAATTCTCAGGGTTAGCATCAAAAAATATAGCAGTATCATCGGCAAACTGACAATTTAAAAGATCCTCATTATTGGGAAGAGTAATACCTTTGACAGCAGGGGAGAGGGAGTTGTCTCTTAGGATGTAAAAGAGGGCTTCAGAAGCAATCACGAAAAGGGCCGGAGCAAGGGGGCAGCCTTGTCTGATCGATCTCCCCAGGGGGAAGGAGGCAGAGAGCGAGCCGTTAATATCAATCTGGGCTGAAGCGTCTTGGAGCAGAGTCTTAACAGAATTACAAAACATTTGAGGAAAGCCGAAGGCCTCAAGCATCATGGTGATGAAGTTCCATTCCACCCTGTCGTAGGCTTTTTCAAAGTCAAGAAGGAACATGGCAGAGTTTTGTTGTGAATGTTTGGACCAGTTCATGGCTTCCCAACTAGTAATCAGGTTTTCGAGGATATATCTGCCTTTGATAAATCCGGTTTGAGTAGGGAAAATAAACTTGGGGAGGATGCTCTCAATTCTGAGAGCCAGAATCTTGGCAAGAATTTTGTAGGAAACGTTAAGGAGGGTGATAGGTCGCCAATTTTTGATGAGGGCCTTATCCCCATCTTTGGGGATCAACTTGATGATACCTTTATTTATGGAGCATCCTAAAGATCTCCTCTCAAGGGCCTCCGAATATAAATCAATAAGATCATGGCAGATCCACCCAATGTTGGCCTTATAAAACTCCACCGGGAGACCATCCGGCCCGGGGGCCTTGTCATTGCTGAGAGAATTAATAGCTTTCTCAATTTCCTCTATAGAGAGGTTTTTGGACAGTTGATTGGCTTCGTCAGCAGAGATCTTGTTAGGGATAAGGGAGCACACATGTTGTCTGAGGGATGAGGCTTCTTCCGAGTCTTCAGAGGCAAAGAGATTCTAATAAAAATTAACAAAGGACTCCTTAATATTGTCTATGTCAGTTATCTCCTGGTTGTCAACCACAATTCTCTCAATGTTCTCATTCATATGCTTATGCTTAAGGAGATTAAAAAAAAATTTGGAGCCCCTATCACCACATTGTAACCAGTGAGCACGGGATCTAATCCTGGCACCATTAATTTTAATCTGTTGGTGCCGTTTAAGGGCATCCTTAGCTCTGATAAGATTAGCGGTGAGATCACAGTTAGAGGGATTAGTTTGAATGTTGGATTCGGCAAGGTGTAGATCATTGGAAAGGCATTTTTCAGCATATCTATAGTCTTTCGCTCTTTTTTGCCCGATGGTCTTAAGCAGATTTTGCCAAGCAAGGATGTTCTTATTCCATCTATCAAGATGGGAAGAGGGGGCAGGAGTATTACTGTTAATAATTTTAATGATATGAATGGCAGCAAGAATGTCTTCGTCTTTCAGGAGGTTAGTGTTGAGAGAGAATTTAGGATCAGAGGCTATGCACCGGAGAGGGGGGTTGTTGAAGGTAATGTGGGTGGAAATGGGATGGTGGTCGGAGAGGGAGGTGGGGGAGATGAGAACAAGGTGCCCACAATTATCAGGTAAAAAGGAAAAAAAAATTTTGTTAGCGTAAAATTTGTCGAGTCTGGAATAAATTCTAGAGTGACCCTGCTGAAAGTTACACCAGGTATGCCAAATTCCGGGGTTAGAATCCTTTGAACCCGCCAAGGGGTCAAAGAGGAGTTTGGAATCTATCATTCTGTTCCAGTGAGTTTTCTCTGAGCCTTTCCAAACAAACGGGAGACCACCCAGTTTGTCCTCTTGAGTCTCAATCATGTTGAATTCTCCCCCGATAAACTAGGGTATATTCGGAAGAGCATCAATCCAGTCCCAGAGAATTGCACGCTCCCTGAAGTCATTTGAGGCATAGACGAAGCATATGCCAAAAACATTATTCTTGTGGTTAATAGTGACCCAAACCGCTCTGTTACAGGGGGAAATCCCATTATCAATAATATAATTCTCCCATCTGGGACTGATCAGGAGAGCCACCCCACCCCTACCCCGCTCGTGGTTGGTAAAGAACTTGGAGGAATCCTTCCAAAGGAAATTGAGGTTGGAATCCAGAGAGTAACCAGTGGCTTTAATCTCTTGAAGCATGAGCACATCCATAGATTTGCGGGTATCAAGAAAATTTTTAATGGTCCATCTTCTGTCAGGGGACTCTAAGCCCCTAATGTTCCAAGAGATGCAATTCATGGGGAAACATTTGGTTGGGGGGCACTGTTTTCAGCAGGATTCAGGACATGTGCAGAAGCACTGTCACGACAGTCTCTAAGCATTTTCTTGGAGGGATTTTTATTCTTGGAGCCAAGCTTTCTTCCCCTTCGTTTGTACAGAGTGCTGGCTTCCTTAAATTCTTCTTCATTGTCTGATTCATCAGGAGATAAGGTGTTCACATCCATGTTATTTTTGCTAGTATGTCTACCAGAACCAGAGGGGAATAAGCTAGCGGGGATGACCTCAAGCAGGCAGTCATCTCCAAGTTCACGGAAGATTTTAGGGGGGATACTGGGATGCGGGGGAGGGTTAGGGCAATCTGAAGGTTTTTCCATTAAAGCTAAGCATGAGGTGCGGGGAATCCTCAGGGTTTCATTTCCAGAGAGATCATCGGGGAAAACAACTCCAGGGGAGGGCTGAGAGATGAGGGGAGAAGGGTTCTCTGAGGAAGCCACCGACTGCTTCGAAGAATTGCGTCTTCTCTTATTGGAAGCCTTGGTCACAGCAAGGGGCCCTAAAGAAAGATCACAGCTTGCCAGGGATAAAGGGGTATCCTGGAGAGACACGGGGGAGGGGAAAGGAGGAGGGGGCGGGGAGAGGGAGGTCAGCACAGGAGAGGGTTGAGGGGGCGCGTTAACGACGGGGGGCTTACTACAAGAGGGGTTCGAGTCTGCACTGTCCAAATTAGGGAGGTCACGGGGATCTGCGGCCTTTGGTTGCGAAGCCTTCTTTCTGATAATGGGGCAATCCTTTCTCAAATGGCCCTCACGACGACACAGGAAACAAGAATTTAGCCCTCCGAGAATTTCAATAGGGCAGGAAAATTTATCTTGTGAGATGCAAATGTTAATTTCAGACGGGATGTCAAGCCCCGGGTTCAGCGAAATGAGGATTCTCGCATCCATATGAGGAACCAAACGGACAGTTTCCTCCATTCGAATGATTTTTCCAAGTGGTTCAAGAAGCTGCGGGAGAAAACGCCAAAGGAAAGGCGGCAAATGTTTAACCAGGATCCAGCGAGGGGCGGAAAGCGCCAGAACCTCTTCGTGGATGGCCTCGGGCGACCAAGCCAAGGCAGAAAATGAGGTAGAGCCATCCGACCAATACTATTTTTTAAGCACTTCAGTTTGTGCTTCGTGTTTACAGAAAAAAATGATAAATAATCCTTTCTGAATTTGCCGACAGAAAGAAATATGATACCCAAGCTTCAAATTCCAGTAATTATGAAACCAATCATCAAGAAACTTCCTAGGCGGACATTTATCAATTTCCACAGCAGAGAAAAAAATAGCAAAGTTTCTTAACCTATTTTTCTCCTTACCAATTTCTTCGAGCATTTCAAGATTAGGGGAAATGGAAAAGGATATCGGAGCAGTATCCGAAATCTTACCAGGGTCGGCGACTTCATTTGAGATGGTGAGCGAAAACCTAGTGGAATTATTGACAGGGTTGCCAGCATTCGTCACCGCCTCGGAGAAAGACTTAGGTTTCGAGCTCAGCGGGTTAGGGATGAGATTATCCGGAGATGAAGTTTCAGGAATCAACGAAGCCCTCGGTATCGACGAGGAGTAATTAGGCGGTACGACCTCTGCTGAACGGCAGAGGGGAGGAGAGGATGGACTAGCTGCCATTAATGCATATTAATGAGGGCGAAAAGCAAGAAAAGGAGCGAGCACACCTGTGTAGCCCCGTATCAACAACATGATAGTAAGAATAATTTATATTAATATATTAAATTACAAATTAAACTTATTTTAATCCTTACATTTATCAACAACATGATAGTAAGAATAATTTAATAATAAGAATAATATAATATTGTAATATATAATAATAAATATATAAAAATAAAATAATAATATACTATTATATAATAAAAATATTAAAAAATTATTACATGAAACTTATAACAAATATAATAGTCATATAAAAAATATATTAAGAATAATATAATAATTTTAATATTAGTAATATAAAAATATACTACTATTAATATATATATTTTTAGATCACTATTATTCTTAAAATTATAATTTATTATTTAAAGATTATATTTAATTATTAATTTATTAATAATAATAATTATATCTAGATTTAATATTGTTTTATATTATTTATTTTTATTATTTTATTATTAATATATTGAATCATATAATCCTATAGTTATATAATACTAGTTAATTTTTTCAATTTAATATATCTATATTAAAGTTGAATGATGAAAAAATAAATTTAGGATAGATATGCTAGTAGCAGTCATGGCCCGGCACATAACATGAATTAGTATATAATTATACAATATTATTTTATTATATTATTAGATAAATAATAATATTTTAGTATATTTAACATAAAAATTTAATATAAGTTATGGTTAGGGGTCAAACATGGTTAGGTTCAAAATTTTATTAGGGTTGAGGTTAAAGTTTAATTAGGGTTAGTCTTAGAGTTAAATTTTAAATAAGGTTAGGGTTAGTCTTAAAATAAGATTATGAATTATAGAATATAGCTATGGTTAGTGTTATAAATAGAATTAGGGTTAGGGTTATAATTAGAATTAAATATATGGTTATGAGTAGCGTTAAAATAGGGTTGGGTTAAGGGTTCAATTTGGTTATGATTTTATAAATGATAAGGGTTAGCATTCAATTAAATTTAGGATTTAGGGTTCAATTAAATTTACAATTAATGTTCAATTAGGACAAGGGTTTAGGTTAGGGTTAGGGTTATGATTATTGTTAGGGTTATAATTTATTATTTAAATATTATATTTAATTATTAATTTATTAATAGTAATAATTATATAGATTTAATATTGTTTTATATTATTTCATTTTTATTTATTATTTTATTATTAATATATTTAATCATATAATCCTATAGTTATATAATATTATTATGTATTTATATTATGGTTTTTTTATGATTATAAGTTTTTATTAATTAATTATTATATTATATGTCATTATAATTATTATAAATTTATAATTATAATTATATTATATGTTATTTTAATTTTATTTATCTTATATAACATTATATTTATATTATTACTGTTTAATTTTTATTATGATTTTTATTATTATTAATTATAGTATTTATCTTATTTTTGTTTACAAGAAAACTAAATAAAAAATCTAGATATATAATAAACACCAGGGAAATAAATAAAAATATCTTTCATTAAAAAACATCTGATAATGCTGATAATTTTATTTTATTTTTTTATCTCATTTGATTTAAACTATATATTTTAATTAGAAAATTAACAATAAATATAATTTAAATTTTGAAGAATAACGTTAAACTAAGAAAAGTTAGATGGCTTCCTTTTAATATGGTACTAATGAGAGAACAACTTAATTTATAAAAAAAAATTGGGATTAAATTATTTTAAGATCATTATATATATATATATTCTTTTATTTATTTCAAATAGTTTATCAATTTATAAATTTAGATCTATGCATAAGTTTTATAGTAGTAGATAACAAACTTTGGCAATCTATGATATTTGTTTGAATTCATTAGAAAAATCTATAACATTGAGAAATTATTTCTTGAGATCTACAATGCCTCTTTGTCATTCAAAATCTAATTAAATACTAAATTTAGCATAGTTTTATTTTTTATTTTTTTAATTACTTAAATAAGTAAAAATGTTATGATTAATCTAAATTAATTGTACTTTATTAAATTTATTTTTTTAATTAACTTTAAAGAATCTATTATCAATTTTTTTTTATTGGATTGAGTTGTGCTTTGTCTATTCTTATTTTCATACATTTTGTTCTTAGAAAAATAAAAAATAAACAATAAGGAAACAAGATATATTGTGCATCACTTCTATTGACTAATGTGGAATTTAGAATAGTAAGCAATATTTACTCATATTGTACCAAAAAATTCACGATAAAATAATAATTATTATTATGATATGACAATTGTATTTCTAATCAATAGACTTTTATGATATGATTGAAGAGCTCATGAAAAAAATTATGTAAGATTTTTTGAATAGAGATTCTAGACCACACTCATTTTCCACCATTTTCCACCACTTTTTCACCACAAGAGGAATCTTACAAGAAACAACAATTCAGAGTCGCACAACTTTTTTAAATAGAGATTCTAGACCACACTCATTTTCCACCATTTTCCACCACTTTTCCACCACAAGAGGAATCTTTCAAGAAACATCAATTCAGAGTCACAAATTTTAGTAAGATTTTTTGAATAGAGATTCTAGACCACAATCATTTTCCACCATTTTCCACCACTTTCCACCACAATAGGAATCTTTCAAGAAACATCAATTCAGAGTCACACAACTTTTTTAAAAGTTCCTCAATTTTATTTTCAATCAATTGTAGAGATTTAATATTCCTATCATTATGATTTGACACATATGTTTTATGAAGTGTAAATAAAGTTGATGTCTCCTACCTATAAGACCTATCTATTGTAAATTCTGTGTCCCTGTATATTCCCAAATCTTACACACATTTAACTTCAAAATAAAAAAAACCAAATCTTACACACGAGGAATCTTTCAAGAAAAAAACCAAATCTTACACATTTAACTTAAAAATAAATAGATAAAAAGGAAAATATAAAATTATTAAAAAAGTAAATATCAGAAACGTAAAACAAAAAAATCTGACGCCTGCAGCACATGGTTGTTTTGGACGGCCGTCAGAGTATGCAGAGGTATACCATCCATGCCCCCATGCTGTTTTGGGGGCTGGATAGCCTTTGCCGACAACAAAAACCCCAATCGGTTGTTGGGACTTTAACCGGGGTCGGTGAAATCTAACGTACCGTGTGCTAATTTTGTTTATTTTAGCTATTTTACTAGCGCTTGCACCTCAACGAGGTGCAATGGTTACATCGATAGAAGGATATACTCTGGTAGTATATTGGAAGGCAGGGAAAAAAATTCCAAGAAAATGTATTTTTCCCAGAAAATGTAAATTGCTTGGAAGGCAGGGAAAAAAATTAAATTGCTTTTTTAAAACCATCGTGGAAACACGTTTTTTTTCCAGACTGCAGCTCGCTAAATTGGAGAAGTGAAAGGTCAATACCAGGGAGGAGGAGTTTTGGGGAGCGAAACCATAGCAGATGCTCTGCCATCGTCCCGTTTGCCTGCGCCAAACAACAAATGCAAAAATTGCAAGAAAATGTAAATTGCTTGGAGGGCAGGGAAAAAAATCGGAAAAAAATTAAATTGCCTTTTTAAAACCATCGTGGAAACACGTTTTTTTTCCAGACTGCAGCTCGCTAAATTGAAGAAGTGAAAGGTCAATACCAGGGAGGAAGAGTTTTGGGGAGCGAAACCATAGCAGATGCTCTGCCACCGTCCCGTTTGCCTGCGCCAAACAACAAATGCAATTGACACGTTTAAGCCAGACTCCACACCCTTTACCAGCATCCTCCTTGCCTGTGCGTAAATGGCAGCTTTTGAAAACGGTTATGGACATCCATCAAAGCATAATAGAGAGGTTTTTTTCTTTTTCATTAGTTGGAAAAGTGGAAAATTCCATGCAGCATGTAAAAGCACGGACAAGACATCGAACTGTTTTATAGAATGCACCAAAGAATGAAATCTCAGGGACTGCGCAAACAGAAGGAATTTATTATAATGGCTTTAGGAACTTCTAAGCAGATGGAATCGGCAGGTATAAAGCCAAATTCCACAACCTTTTGCCAAAATCCACTCGGCCTGTGCCTAAATGGGAGCTTTGAAACCAGGTATGGGCATTCATCTAAGCATACTGGGAGTGGTCATTCTAGTCAGACGTTCCAGCTGCAACTGCTCTAGGTAGATATGTATGCAAAACGCCCCCACCTGTTGATGTCACATCCCCATCACAGGACCATTTCATATGGGCAGCGGTGGACAATGAGAAAAAAAAATAAAAAAAATAAAAATAAAATTAAACTGTTGGCTAAAATAAGAAAGATGATGGTAGGAGACAAGAACCCACGCCCCTTACCACTGTAAAGTTCCTTACCAAAACCGCCCCGAATTTTCAATTTGTATTGCTTGTCATTTTGTCAAACATTTTGTATACAACCTGGTTTCTGAATGTTGCTTGAGATTTTGAAGAGGTGTTTGATGTTTGTAAAACAATTGCATAAAATGATAGAACAATAAAGCTAAGCAATCTACTATCAAACAATACTCTTGTTTCTCCAAATCAATGTAATACGGCGCATGCAAGTATTGGCATTCAATATGTTGAACATGCAAACATGGACAGTGCTAATACTTCATGAATTCTCTTGCATTCAATAGCAGCAATACATGCAAACCTGATTATTAATAAGCAAGGTCTGTAACAGCCCTACAACGTCAATCTCTACACTAAAGACTCCCTTGACAATCTAAGCTTCACACAACAACCACAGAGAGTCTAATGTAACACACTGATATGCAATGTCTGAACACAAATAGGACTGTAATATACTAATCAGCATCTCATAAACTCAGATATGCATTTTTAGGAGGGATGCATTCAATTAGGATGAGGTGTGATTGACCTGTCACTTCCATTTTGTTCTTAAAGAACCTCTGCCCTCCCCATGTAGAATAACATTTGGGAAAAAATATCAAACTAAGCGTTCAAATCGTAACATATCTATCAAAATGTCCTTAATTAATATGCATTACTGAACACTCAACTTAACTTGTCTTATTTCGTATTCCTTCTCTCTTCTTAAAACCTTGAACTGCACTGTTTCAAGATTCAGAACTATATACAAAAATAAAAAACTAATTAAGTTATGCTACTAATCTTATGTGCCAATATGATTAAGAATGCGTACCCATTATGACAAATGAAAACCTCAGAATAATAGGATACAATTATTTGTGTTCCATCAAAACAGAAGCACAAAGAATGATAACGGAAATGAATTTGAACCTAAGGAAAAGAAAAATAGCCTACCAGCCATCAAAGCTTCTTCCAGATTATGAGCTTCAAATCTGGTGCTGGGGCTGATATAATTAAATGTTTCTGAAACCAAATTCTCAATAACTGTATCAAAGTACCACAGTCTTCAAACTTATTAAGAGAAAAAATCAAAGGATA
This sequence comes from Sequoia sempervirens, assembly GCA_007258455.2. NCBI lineage: Eukaryota > Viridiplantae > Streptophyta > Pinopsida > Cupressales > Cupressaceae > Sequoia > Sequoia sempervirens. The sequence goes on along the minus strand of VDFB02047144.1, from coordinate 840,948 downwards.
TATTTATTCCTGTAGCAAGTTTATAGTATAACAATTATATGGCATTTAAATGCAGCCCATGTTTATTAATCTTAACTGAGTTAGAAAGGTCAAATATGACCTCATCCAAGATCTACCAATAACAAGATTAGTGTTTCACCTATTTCAGCACAACTTTTAAAAACAAACTTAATTAAAACCTTATTGGATGATCCAATGTGTCCTTGAAGAGAGGAATAGAAGTTAGACCATAAAATACAGAGGGTTGATCAGAGTTACATCCAGATATGTATTCCAAACAAAAATATGTAAAAATATTTACAAATATCTGATAAATTAAAAAGTTGATAATAATACTATAAAATAAATTGTTTGAACAATTATAGCTTTAAAAAATTACAACGTTGAGACTGGGAAGCAGCCTAGGTAGCCAGGGCGAGCAACAACGAACGTTGTGATTCATCTGCAGAGAGAATTGTATAAGTGTTGATAGCCATGGATAAGGTGGGTGTTTCTCCTTTTCTGTTTGTTACAACCAGTTTATATTTTGGCTTAATATGAGTGCACAAGTTTAATGTATTGGATGACCCAGGGATTGGCAATGTATTGTTGGGAGATGAGATGGAGAAGACATTACACGCCACCTTTTTGTGTTGCACGGAATGAATTGCACTGGAAATTTGGGTTTGGGTTTTGAGGATTTTTTTTAGGAGGGATACATATTTGCTTGGCTAGCCAACTAAATGCTGATTGTGGTATCTATCACCTATGTGGAGCTACACCAACATATTCTGAGCATTGTTCATAACATAAATGACTCATAAAACACCCAGTTTGATGTCTACAGTGAATGCATAAAGGTTACAACACTTAGAATGAACTTGTAGATTTAATCATACTTAATAGAGGCTTACACAAGCAAATTACACTGAGAATACGTTCCCGCTTAACACATAAATAGTATAGACAAAAATTTATTGATCTCAAATTTGTAATATGCAATGATTGACCTTTATTCACAGGAGCAAACTGAGCAACAACAACTAATAATCAGTGATGATTGTCTCAGACATGATATAAGGATGCCAATGGTGACTGTAACTCGTGGTGGCCAACATTGTGCTCAGAACTCCCCAAAATCATTCTATCTCCCTTTAGAAAGGCCTAGTTAACTGAAATGCCTTCCAATAAGGGTTTTGGAAACTAAAATTAGTTGCACATCAGTGTAGATTATCAGTCGCCCTTCCTCTGTGATGGACACATCCTCCTTTAAAGGCTTCTTACCCTCAGAAATGGCCACAACCTCTTTATTCAAGGAAACACGTCCAGTAGAGAGAAAATGATGTGCACAGATTCATTGAAAGATTTCAAATGCCAAGCTTGTTTCCTTCAATTTGTCCCTGTTTCAATCTCCATATGAAATGGTCATTTCTTTCACTGAATCACCAAAATGAATACTTACTCCACCAAATCCCAGCTAAGAGAGAATCTCACACTCTTGAAACTAGCTACAAGGGTTTGGACCCCTCAGGCGCGAAAACTCTTAGAGAGCTCCTTCACGTGAAAATGAGAAAATGATAATCTTCAATCCAAGATCGTGTAGTTAATAAGCATGGCACCCCTTGCTCACCCGCATACTTCCGTCTGCCTTCCCACATGAATGGAGTAAGTACCTTTTTATTTTTCGGTAGCAAAAAATTGTTGAAAATTGAGGTGTTTTCTTAGCTTAATACTTTGTAAAACTATTATACTTGTTGATCTAAATATGTATTCTTTGTTACAGATTCTTTTTGGGTGATTATTTGATTAATTCATTATATCATTTGTAGAATGAAGATAAAAGTTGATAGAATAATACTTAGATAGGATATTAGAAAGATTACACAAGCATATACTGTGGAGAAACCCTTTCGGGAAAAAACTCCAAGAATTAATCTATTATTCAATCTTTGAAGTAGATTACAATAGCTCCAATTCTTGCTTGAGAATGCCTCTTTTTCCTTCACCAAAACTTCTTCACAACCTACAATAAAACTGATACAAACTCTCTTCAACTTGCTTGAGATATATAGGCAATAAACAACTTTGTAAACTCCAAAAGAGTTACAATTACAAAGCTCAATCCCTATCTCCTAAAAGGTATGCTTATCTCTTCCAAGTAGAGTTTAATCGTGAAGAACAATGCCAAATCATCATCTTCATCCATTTGGGCTTCCCAAATTAAAATAGTAACTCAACCTTTATTTCGTAAATATCTTCAAGGCTTTATCCTCAAAGAAGGCGCCCAAGAGTGGGCCCACTTAACTTAGCCTTTTGAAATATCTTAACATGCAAAGGAGTTAATTCCTAAAAGCCATCTTGGGTGCCCAAAGTGGGTCCAAGTCATTTTTTTGTTAACTGAAACATCTCTCTCCACAATTCATGCAAGAATGGTCATCCCCTATTAACTGAAGGTAGTCCATGTTTTTTGTCATGCAACTCAAGTCATTAGTCATGCATTCCAAGTTAATTGAATTCAACTAAAACTAACCAAAGATAACTGAACCATAGCTGAATTAAACTGAACTGAATTGAACTGAACTGAATTGAAGTTAACTGAACTGATCTGAATTGAACTAAACTAAACTTCATGCATCTAAACATCAAACCCTAACTCCTAAAATCTTTACATGCATTCAAAAGTGTTATCTTTTACTCCAGATAGTTAACTTAACTCAAGGTGAGTTCCACCTTCCATGTGGGTGCCCATGTGTTCCTATTATTTAGGAACTCATCTTGGACGCCCTCACATGCTCCTATTATTTAGAATTAATTACAAATGTCAATTAACATGATTATTTCATCCAAAATTAATCTCTCTCTAATCCTAGTGTTTGAGAACACTTTCCAAGGACTTAGGAGACACATGGAATAAATAATGTTTAGGATTGCAATTTAATGGCATCCTATTCCCAACAAAAATTTCTTAGCATCAGACAACAGACGATTCCAGTGGCATTTCCCACCTAGAATAGCCTACCGTCTAATTAACCGTTATTAGTTGATATAGTAAATGTTTGCATAATTAATTAGTATGTCTTAGTATTTAAAAGCATTCAATGTACATTAATTTATATCCAATTCATAGTTGAAAATCCTATATATTATAGGAAGGATCATTCTAGGAACACTTCATTTTGGAGCACTAAGCAAAATAAATCTAATTTACATCACATTCAACTAAGACACTTACATGCCTTATTGTTGTCCTCAATCTTTTCGACAACCATTTTAAGTTAGTCTAATCATGAGGTTGAAAATATAACCTTTGTGATCTAATGATCATTCCAAAGTATTTTTCAAGATTTTAATCCTTACACCTAAGCATATATCAAAGACAAGGGGAACATTGTTCACAATAATATGCAATTGGGTGGTTTCATCCCATGAGTTTCAAATCACTTCTAAGTGCTAGATCATTTCTATAGAGTGTGGGATTGTAATGTCCCCTTCTCACTGACATCAATTGTCAGAGGAGATTAGCCTATAATTATGACCCTCGTAGGCTAATGAGGATGGTTAGGGGGTCTTCTGGGGATTGTATTGTCTCCAGTGTTTAGAAACTAGCAGCTTTAACTTTCATTTGAAGTCTCCAAGACTTCGTATGCTCAACTTACTATTTATAGTAAGTCAGGAATGGATAGAAAGGGACCCTTACTATTTTTAGTAAGGTATGTGGTCGTATGCAGCTCCATCAGCTCAGCTCCCAGTTCAGACGACACTAAAAAATAATGAGTATTCATGGAGATATTAATGTTTATTTGGCTTCAATAAACATTAATTATTTAAAAGATTATAATATTAAGTTATAACTTAACTTAATATTGAGGGCCAATTCATCATTAAAAGGGGGCCATATTATTAATTAAATATTGGGCACCAATTGCAAAGTATTTAATGAAATATTAAAAGGGATGAAAGAAAATAACATTTAAAGATATTAAATGTGCCCTTTTGGAGAAATTCGACTTTCTCAAGAAGGCTTATATATTTTACTTTGAAGTCATTTTACATTTATGGGATTGAACATTGGTGATGATGAGTTTTTTTTTGAGAGAGGAAGCCAAGGGTTTCTGAATTAGTTTGCCATTGGAGAACATTCACTCTCCATTGTTGCAGCCTTTTGAGGTAGTGAGATATCTACTGAATTGGGCATATAGGAGGGCATCATATAGGTGTTCTATTTGTGCTTAAGGTGAAGATTTCATCTAGGGTTTGAAGATTATTGAAGGACTATCAAGTGAAGACCCGAAGATTCATCATTGGCAGCCATTAGTGATCAGATTTCAAGCCTTGTGTTCACTGCTACAGTACTTGTGAATAGTGATGCTAAAGTACTCGTGAATAGTAATCCGCTACAGTAATTTGCTACAGTGCTGGGTTATTATTATTGGCTGAGTTTTGTATGAGTTTTCAAGGAAATTTCATGAGGGTATCATTCCAACTTTTGAGGTCTAATCTTATACAGAAAATTGCATGCATTTGACAGTAACTAAGGTCTGATTTGAGAAATGGTTCAAATAATGACCAGTTGTACCATCTAGGGTTGGGACGTGGTCATCGAGAGGCAGATCACCTTGCTTTGAGGCTTCTATCTCTTCCAACAGGGGCAGCCAGGTCTGTTGCTGCTACAACAACAATAAAACATAGGGACAAAGCTTTATGTGGTGGTTGCATGGGAACTTCTTGTGGCTGCAGTCACTATATACCAGGTTTTCTCTAAAAATCAGTCTTATTTGAATGCTTGGCATGTCTAATTTGTAATTTAATAAGGGTTTTTAATATCAAACAAGGAGTTTATTTCCAGCCTATTTGCATTGCATGTTTTCTTGAATTTGTTAATCTTTTTCTAGTTGCCTGGCAATATCTTGTGAAATCATATATTTGCTATAAAACCTTCAAAAATTACAAAACACAAAAAAACATAAACAAGGTTACAAAAGTCAGAGCAAGACGAGATCTTATAGGGATTGATCTTGCCTACTACAAATTCAATCCACAAAGAGTTTGATGATTATTCTAATCCTAATGTATTTACTAGAAATTGCACATCCATTTTTCAATACCAAGGTATCATATTCTACAGGACACCACAATTATTTTTTCATCATAATTCCCACAACTAAGTATTTATCCTTTGCATTTAATTTTGTGAATATAATTCCCATAGATATGAATGGGGAAGATTGATGTATACAACTGTGGAGTAGAAATCATGTAAAATAACAATATCTTATGTAAGAAATGAAATATTATTGAAGCTTACAACCACTCTACTACAATTGACTCACATGCATAAGTTGTTTGGGTAGCTCTCAAGTCTTAATCCTTCTCTTATGAGCATCTCCTAATTTACAATATGTGGAACCGAGGACTTTCCATAGTTGAATTGGATGAATTTGAATGTAGTTTGTGTATTATTAAGTGGTGGAAGGCAAGTCATGTGGGGTTTAGAATTGTTGTTGTTGCCTTCTTTATATTGCAAGACGACAATAGTTATGGTATTTATGAATGGATCTGATCAGAGGATGGTTATTATAATTGAATAAATAATTTCAACCTAATATTATTATTAAAACACCCTAAATCATTATTATATTCAATTTTGATTGCAAATTAACTATAAACTAATATTGTATCTGAAATGAAGGAAAATGTAGGGTGATGAATTTTGAATAGGGGTATGCACCTACACTTTCCCTCCTATTTTCATTGGGAAAAAGAGATCCCCTAGGGCAAGATTGACTTTCAACCCTTAGGCGAGTCAACCTTGATGGAGATATTATTTTTCTTATAACTTAGGATGGGGTAAATTAGGTTGAAATGCACAATTGAGAGATGAATGAAATATACCAAATGAATGCAATTATGCAATGTAGCATATGAAACCTCTAAATTAAACCTTAATCTAACAGAACCAACAAAGTTTCATCAGATTTGAGAAGGATGTGATTTTATGCACATGTCACAAAAAAGCCGTGTTGAATGTCCTCCTGGGATTCATTCGCCTAAGAGGGAAAACTTGTTTATTTTTGGTGAATGAGGGTTTGCCTTGGTCAAACCCTATTTTTGTAATCAAACCTTGAAATGAAATAATGAAACATGAAAAGAATGATGAATGAACACTTGCTACTTTTTAACTCACCAAACCCTTGATTGAAACCCTTGAAGGACTAAAACTTAGCATTGTTGGAAATATGAATGCATAATAACCCACTTGAAGCTCCAATCTTCAATAAATCAAACCAAGAAAGACACCATCCACATAAACAAAGAAGTGTTGCAACATGAGCAAGAAGACAACTTGATCAAATGATAATCTATGATGTACATTTGATCTAGAATGAATTACAAATGTACAAGTGCCTTGCTTAAATAGGCAAGGTTGAGATGTAGGATGAAACAAGATTGTGACATGTGACAACTAACTAATTAATCAATCACCTTAGAAATGATGAAAAAGCTAGATAATATAAGAATTCTAGAAGGAATCTTATATCCTAAGTAAACTTAATCATGTGAATAAGTCCCCTAATTACCTAGTGAAATAAATTACTAGGTACAAGACTTTAATATTCACACTAACACCCCCCCTTAAGTGTAACTTAGGGAAAAAATAAAAAATGATGCAAAGATGCAAAGATGGGTCCCGACTACTAGGCCATGTTAGGTACCCATGTACAAATGAAAATACAATCTCTTACAAATGGAGAAAAGGAGAAAACCTCATGGGACAAAAATCCTCTCCAAAAAAGAGATATAGGAAAATCTAATGTAAATCATGTATAAGTAATGAAAGTGATGAGTGGAGGTCTCAACATCAATACCCCCTAGAATTATATCCATCACAAGAATACAATACAATGATCCCTCCAATGAAGGGATAGATTGAGACTATATTGCCCCCCTTGAATGAAGCATCACCAAAACCACTAAAGAGAGTTTGAAGCCAAAAGAGTATCCAATGACGACAAACCACATGTCTCCCCCTAGGAAGAAACAAATCCAGTGGTAGATATGGAAGAAACTCCAACTCCATGATGAGATGGGAGGGAAGAAGCCTCATATATGAAAGATTTGAAAAGGAATCAAGTTCCTTAAAGGAAGTCTTGGTCAAAATCAGGGTTCCCAATCAAGGTGGGAACAATGGAATGTGGAGACTCAACAAAATCCTCCAAAGTAGAATATACAAAGAGGAGATTGATCCCCTCAAGGATTTCCTTCAAACCTATAGAAGAAGCCAAGTCAACAATACCTGAAACAAAGCCATCTTGAACCCACAAGTCTGGAAAATTGAATATCCTGCTTAGTTGAAGTCCTTGTAGTAACTGTCAACTTAGATGAAGTAGGAGATGATGGAGCCATATAAAGAAGAGCCAAATTCAACTAGCCACCATTTCCCCATTTGAATTACTATCCTGAACATAAGGATCACCATCATGATAGAAGTGGGAGAATTTATACACCTTTGACTGATGATCAGCCAAGCCCACAACAATGAGCTCTCTTGTCTCCTTCCGAATGAAAATGGACTCAGATGTGAATTCAATTGTATTTCCTTCCTATGCAATTTGATAATTTGAGAGTAGATTATGGGTCATCTTAGGAATATAAAGTGCATTAGTGACAATGCCTATACCCAAATCAACATCACATACAAACTACATGAACCATATTAGCATTGGAAGTCAAGATTGTATAAAATTGAGGTGCTCTAAGTGACCCTAGAATGATGTGATCAAAAGAGATAACAGTTTTCCTTGATGCGCTTGAATCAATAATCAATCCTTCAATTCTATCAAAAAAGGTCATAATCAAAGCATGTTCATTACCATTCACCTCTGTTGTAGCAATCCCTACAATCCCAATGTGAGAAGCACCCTCATGTGTGGAAGAAGAAGAAGAATGTGGACTAGTGGATGAAGGAATGGAAAAATGATGTTCCTTGAAGAGTTGTTTTAACTCATGTATCTCCTTCTTATAGCAAACCTGTTCACTATGCCCAATACCCTTACAAAAAATGCATTTGGGTCTCTCCTTCCTGGGTTTATTCACTTTGGAAGAGGTGGTAGAAGTTTTAGTAGATCCTACCTTAGGTTTACTCTTGTTCTTCCCTTTCCCCTTAGGTGGATTGGAAATCAATGCATGAGACTTACTAGAGCTATCATGTTGACTAAGTTTGGATTGCTCCCTAGTCAATATCTCACAAAAGGTCTCAAAAGATGGCATGACAAAACTCTCACCTAACCCATCCATAGTGGAATAGAAAGAAATGGAAAAATATACAAATTCACCCTTCAACTTAGATAAGATAAAAAATATATATTCCTTGTCCGTTTTATCTTTCCCACACCCTACTAACTGAGTATGTAAAGACTTAAACTTCACTAAATAGTCCTCAATTGTAGGGAATGAATCAGTGGAAAGAGATGCCAACTTGGCTTCTAATTACAATGCTTTAACATCACTAACATAACCAAATATATCCTTATACTTTTCCCATACTTATCTAGGTGTAGTACACTCCTCGATATGGAAGAATAAAGAGTCAAAAACATGCAATGCAATCAAGCCCATCATATCATCACATTTGTTTTGATGTGCAAAATTCTCTTATTCTCTAGTGAATTTTGGTTGTTCCTCATTCAAGGTAGACCATAATCCCTTTGACCAAAGTAACCTCTGCATCTTCACCTTCCAAGTGTGATAATTGTGAGGAGTAAGAAGCTCAAATCCCATTTTTCCATGTGAGCCAAAGCACAAATCTAGCAAGAGGTAAAATATCTAATAGGAACTGATTGTGAAACCCCCAAGATATAATACACAACTGAAAATAAATCCTCGAATGCAAATAATCCTTCTCCAAATTGCAGTATGTCCATGACATCAAGTAAATGCCTCAAATTGCAAAAAATTAATAGAATGTACCTATAACTAAATCTAAACAAAGTGAATGGACAAGATGAAAGAGCTCTGAATCACCTTCTCAATGCCACTGGAATCACCAAAATTTGATAAATTGGTGAAAAGATACAAGCTTGATAGTCCAAATGGAAGCACTGAATTCATTTGGCTATAATTCATATCCACAAAAAAATATAAAAATATCTCTACACCACTGTAAAGTATAGGAAACTAGCTTTCTGTCAATATCTTGTTTGTGCAAATCCAATATTTTGGCAAAAAGTTATGCTCTATTGAAGAAAACTTCCCAATTTGGGGGTGTAGGATAAATAGGTGCAAAAATAAAGCACCTTGAGGAAAAAAAAAGCCTTGGTTGGCAATATGACCATGGGTTGGGTGCTAGCAAAAGAAATTGGGCATCGTCGAGCGCAGTGGTGGCGGAGCGGTGGAGTGGCGGCAACAGAGCAGTGCCACTTGTTGGCTTCGTTCGGTGAATAGATAGCTCCTGAATCTCTATGTGACCATGACCCTTAACAGAGGGGTTGAAGACTTTGGGGGATGGTGAGAAAAAGCCAATGAACGAGTAGGTAAAATCTGACAGAAAGACAGGTGGGAGACTTGGATAGAATCGATTAGAGAAAGGACGTAGGTCTGTCATGATTTAATATGGTACCTAGACAAAACAATTTTTTTTGGTAGTTTTTAATTAAACCTCCCTGCAAACTCTGCCAGATAATAAATAGGTTGACAAAGGTTTTCTTTGCAAATTTTTTAATATTGCATTTTGCAATTAAAAATTCAAACTTTCTAAATATATCCTGACAACAAAAATAATCCTGCAAAATAAAATAGTTTAATATAAATCCTCCATAAATGAAATTTGACCAGCAATAAAAAAAGATAATCACTAAATAATCAAACCCTAATAAATATAATGTATGTTGCCAAATAATAGAATATGCCCCACAATGAAATATTATGCCAAACTATTATAAACTCAAAACTTTTATAAAGCCTGCGAATAATTTTTTTTTGGCTCAGAATATTACCGACGGGTGCTTTTTTGCATAGACTGTATGATCCATATAGTATAGACACGACCTGAACAGTGAAAAAACCTCTAATGGTCTCCAGGAAGAGTGTTAGTTTTTGACAATTTGACAAGCGTTCTTGGGGATTTTGGACCTCCTAATTGCAATGGTAGGGTTAGATCTGACCCAATGTGCTTCAAAACTCAGCTGCCTCCCAGATGAAGCCAACTAGCCCTTGATGAAAACCATTCAACCTGTAATGAAAATCTCCACAACTCAACTTCCCAATATGAGATGAACTTTCTACGACCTATGCTTTGATACCATGTTGGAAATATGAATGTAGAATAACCCACTTGAAGTTGTAGTCTTCAATGGATCAAACCAAAAAGAAACCATCCATCTAAACAAAGAAGTGTTGCAACATGAGCAAGAAGACAACTTGATCAAATGATGATCTATGATGTATTTGATTTGGAATGAATTACAAATGTACAAGTGCCTTGCTTAAATAGGCAAGGTTGAGATGTAGGATGAAACATGATTGGGACATGTGTCTTAATCCTATGACATGTGACAACTAACTAATCACCTAAGAAATGCTAAAAAAGATAGATAAGATAAGACTTCTAGAAGGAATCTTATATCCTAAGTAAACTTAATAATGTGAATAAGTCCCCTAATTATCTAGTGAAATAAATTACTAGGTACAAGACTTTAATATTCACACTAACAAACACATCCCTCCAAGGTCTTGATCTTGCATGAAATGGCTTGATTGATGATGTGATCTTGATGCTTGAAACCTACATCACAATGTTAGCTCCAAAAACATGCAAGATGGTTGATAACATGGATCTTTTAGTGGCGAATCTTCACCAATTGGTGAATATTACATATCGGCCAACTTGAAATTGGCAAATAAATTGCAACCAACATGGTGGCCAAATTGTCTGGATTATACAAATTATTGGTCCAATGCATTTCCATTCACCATCAATTTATTTTATGAGGCATATTAAGTAATAATTTCGCCATAACAAACTATAGGGTGTTGGCAAGAAGTTGAGTCCACTTTTTGGCTAAAAAGTGGAAGTGTTTTCCCTAATTTTCAGAATTTGACACATTTGACCTTAAAAATTGAAGCACTTAGAGATGGAATCTTGAAAAAAATCACTAATCATAAAATGTAATACTCGAAATCTAGTTTTCAAATATGTAATTTATTTCAATACCCAGATGCTACAAATTGATTTTCAATAGGTGTTTCTAAAAACCATTATTTAAAAGTCACTTTTTTTTACTATACCATGCATGTGTATGTCATCCATATTTTGACCTAAATAATTGTATTTTTCTAAATCCTTTTGGGAAAATATTTGCAACTCACTGAAGCACGTTTTCAATATTTTTTTGTAATTTTTTATTGAATATATTTTTTTGTTAAATTTTTATTGGTCATATTTGTCATTTTGAAAAATTGTCATTTACATCACACATAAGATGACCTAAACTTACCATTTTTTTTTTTTATGAATTGAAAAGAATTTTTTGAAGTACGTTTTTGTGCAATTTGTTTTACAAAAAAATATTTTAATAAAAAGTTATTAAAATAATAAAAAACCCTGATATTTCAAGTTTATGGACTAGTTTCATTAGAAATTAATTGAAAAATAGAAAAAATAATCCAATTGTAAAAAATTTTACATATTTGGAGTTTGCACTACCTCATCTATAATGGGTTTTAATTTCGTCAAAAAATTCTGCAAAAAGGTCTTCAGACATATGTCCAAAGTCACTATTTTCCTATGACATTGTCAAGACCTTCAACTTGCAGGTCAAACTAGGTCCAAAGCCTAGGTTCAAGTCCCCAAGGCTTTTCTTGAACCAAAAAAAAAGCCAAACACCTGACCATAAATTTAAATTTTAAGAAGTGGGATCCCATTTACAAAATGGGATCCTCTTAAATGTAAATTGTGATCTTGTTTCTTAAAATTTAATATTTGGACCATTGAAATAGGAATAGGATCTTGTTTACTATGGGATCCCGATTATAAAGTGGATCCCATTTTTAAACGTGATCTTGTTTTTGTTTTGACTTTTAAAAAAAAAATTATTAGCAAAATGTTACTACCAATTCTATGATTTGAGATGTATGGCCGATTGCGACAAATTCACCTAATTTCTATCAAGTTCTGTCTTTATAGGTCTTCAACTTGTAATTTGAATTGAATTTTTGAAAGGAGGCATCATTGGAACAATTTTTTGAGTGGAATTGTGTTCGTTTTCTACTCTTTTAGAGGAACAAATGAGGAATACTTTCACTATTGACATTCATTTGTGTTTGAGAATTTTATAATCATGTGTTCACAAGCTCATAATAAGAGGAAAGATAGAAAGGTATTGAACCTTGAAGAAATTGAGCCAAAGAGAGAGAAAGAGGCAAAGAGGCAATTAGATAGAAGAACGAGGATACGATCAATGAATAATGCTAAAGCATCCGATTCCATAAGTATTGAAGATAAAAACATTGAGGAGACGGGTATGTGCGGGATCATGATGGGCCAAAAAGTGGCATATATGATGGGTATGTGGTGATGACTTTTTTACCCAAAATTGATGAAACGAAAAGGGTTTTTAAAGGAGATTCTCAACTTTCCACTAATATAAATTATGCCTTATTTGGAATTTAATAAGTAATTATTATTCATTTTCTATTCAAATTGACTAAAGTCCTAATTGATAGACTAATTGAAAAACATCGATAGTTGTCAAATGGTATCACATTTTTTGAATCCAAAAGATGCATCACATTCTATGCTTCACATACTGTAGGATTAAGAAAAGAAAATTTTAATTTCATAAAGTTTTGACCAAGTTAAGGTGGTTAGACATATGAGTTTTTATATTTTTTAAAAGTTGTAATAAAAAAATCATAATTAATTATTTACTTGGAAAAAAATTACAAAAAAATATGCATCACATCGGGACATGAGTCCTCTACTTATATCTAAAATCTTATAAAAAAATATTATCATTTTATTGTGGTTAGGGTGGTTAGACAGGACACCTACTTCTTATTTTTTCCACAAGTTTTAGTACTCCATTGAAATTTCAAATTTTCACCAAATAAATTTTTTCTTTTTTAGAAAACCTATTAGTTTAGAAACTACATTCAATTTGCTACAGATTCTATTCTTACATTATTTTGAAATAATATAGATAACTTATTCAAATTTTTATTTCAAGTTGCTTAACTCTGATTTTTTTAAATTTTTTGCCACATAAGGGCCTATTTTTTCCATGATGATCCTGCACATACCCAGACCATGGTTATAGATGATGCTAATTTGAAAGAGGTCAATTTGGAAAATAATATGATTATACAAACTAGTCCTAGTATTTCTTCAAATCCCCCTTTCAATGGTATGGAGAATGTTTCAATAGGCACAAATCCAGGTACGTCTTCAAATCCACATTTTAGTGAAATGAAAACTTTTTTTGTAGAAATTTTACAAGATGTTGGATTTAAGGATGTTGACATTGATAATATTCATAGAGAAGAATATTTTATACAAATTGTTGAAAATGAAAATTGTTTAATTGTTGTTGAAAATGAAAATGAAAATGAAAACTATTTTGTTGATGAAAATGGAAATCTTTTTTGTTGAAAATGAAAATGAAAACCGTTTTGCTGATGAAAATGAAAATCCTTTTGTTGAAAATGAAAATGAAAACCATTTTGTTGATGAAAATAAGATGAAAATGAAAATCGAGGATGTGATATTGAAAATGAAAATATATTTTTTTAAAAATTGAAAGTGATGTTTTGGATAATCTTCTTGGTAAGATTTCTTAGAGACAAATAGGAATGCATACCAATAGATTATACAAAGACTTCTTTTATCACAAAAAACTTTCATTTCAATGTCAACTAATGATGCAATTGATGAGAATGTAGAAAATAAGAAAAGTAATAAAAAAGTTAGGCATTTTTGTTAAACCAAGAAGAAAAGATCAATCACTAAAACATGCTATGTCTATTGATACTAGTGCCATTGAGTCTATTGGAAAAATATTTGATCTAAAGATAAGAATGTAGCAAGAAGAGCTATAACAACTGCTATAGTTAATAAAAATATTTGATCTAAAAATATTTTTTGTTAGTTGCATTGCTGCGTGTCTCAATTGTGGCTCACAAACTTGTCACATGACAAAAACAAAAAGAAAACAAATATTTCTCTACAAAATCTGTATGATTCACGTTAGGTTCACCAATGTAAGATGAGAAAAATCCAATAGAATATATTAAGTAACAACCACAACACTATCTAAGCTAAAATCTTAATCTAAAACAAGAGAAAATAGTTAAATGAAAGGAGAAAAATGAAAACATTCAAACAAAGAACTCCTCATGTTGAAGTTGAATCACTTCTCTTGTCTCTCCTCATGCTACCTTTGCAAGTTTCCTTCAGATCGTAGTAAAAATGTGCAAATACCTACAAACAATAAGCATGAAAGAGATAAGTGGTTGTTAAATCAAAAATGGAGGAGGAAGGCTTCTTTTATAGACAACCATTCAAATGAACGGTCAATATCAAAGTTCTAGAAAGATTCCAAGATCGACAAATGAGGAGACATGCAACATAGAGGAGTGGGGGTTACAAAATGAATGGACAAGATCGAGAAGAGACCACAGTCAATTGATAGTTGAGAATCGAAAATGAGATAGTGGAGGGATAATAGAGAAAATTAAAATCAATTAATTCATGAGAAGGAATCTTTTATTTTTTAGATTGCAGAAATCTATGGGTATTTGTCCCCCTATAAACTGCAATGGGCCTAGTAAACATTTTTCACATGATCGGTGATGTTGGTGCGACACGCCCTCCGGTACCATGGGGATAGTGGGTTGACTAGACCTCATGATCTCTTTCCTGCAACAGGATGCTTTAGCCAATCGACCTAGGCCCATTGCCCCATGAGAAGTTTAATATTAAGGTTTGGGCCTTGGTTGTTGGCACTACAGGCAAGACACCCCACCAGTTCACCAAGGAGCCTCCCCTCAATACGAGGGTAAACAACAAACTCCACTGCTGACACTGTAGAGAGCAACCCCGCGAAGTTTGAACCTTGGTTGTTGGCTCTATAGGAAAGAATCCCCACCATTTCACCAAAGAGTTGCCCCCTATGAGAAGGAATATTTGACCAAGTGAAAGCATAAATAATTTATTTAAATTATGTATTTGTGGAAGAAAGAGAAAATGGACATTCAATTAAATGATTTATGCAGTTCCAATTTAATTAAATGGGAAGAAATAGAAAAAGATATATTAAATAATTAATTTGAATGAATTATTTAATGAGGGAGAAGTGATAAAAGATAGTTAAATAATTTTAGTAATTATTTAACTATAGAAGAAGGGAAATAGTAATGAATAGACAAATAATTAATAATAATTATTTGACTATAGACAAATAATGAAAAGGTAAATAATTAAATAAATAATTTATTTAATTATTGAAGAAAAAGGGGGTTAGCAACACAATTAAATTTATTTAATTGATCAAGAGGAACAAATAAAATGAATCAATTAAATATTTAAAATTATTTAATTAATAGAGGAATGTGGTCAAAGGATAATAATCAAATAAATAAAATTATTTAATTATGCAAGGGTGAAGACCAAGATGATGGAAAAATGACGCTCACAGACCAAGACATTTTTTAGTGTCTATAGAATTAAACATAAAATAAAATCAAAACCTTTTACAAAACTTGTATTTTTTACTTTTTCATACATCCATTACCACACTACAAAGAACCACAGAAAGTATAGAGGGTTGCAAAGATGATTTATCCCATCAAGTTACCTTCTACCATATTAGTGTGAAAAATATGTTATGAAAGGCATCATTGCAAATAAGTGTTGTATGATGAATGATGTTATAGGGGATCCCACCTTGGTTTTATAGAGCCTAAAGTGTAGAGGAGAAAACTATAAAGCCTATCTCCTATTTGTTGGCCACTAACCTAGGATTTTTTAGCATAAGTATTAGCTAACCTTTAGGAAAACCTAAACAATCAGTTGGAAACACCAACATACTCCATAGAGTTTGTCTATTAATATATCTTCTACCCAATATATCTATCTATGTTACATCCATTATTTGTCAATGGTGTAGTCTTGAGATGATTATATTTTGATCATTAGGAATAACATCCTCATCTTCAAAATCATTATAATTTTTAATTTCATCTATAAAATATTTCTTTGTTTGGAATGCCATGGATTATGGTTGAGTGACTCCCAATTTGATATAATTGTACAGTCTCATCAAGTTTGAAATCTCTTTGTATATTGTGAAATGATTTGTACAATAATTATAACCAACAAAATTCAACCCATTTTTCTAATTGATGTGTAGGTATGGTGGTAAACTTAGAAACATTCTCATAATCGCTGCCATAGTTCTTGCTTCCCATTTTTTTATCTCTTCTCTACTTGGGACTATAAGTCCAAGATCTAGCTGCATCTATAAGTGTAACACTTTTCATTGCATATGGTCTATCCAAATATCCTTCAATAAAGTATTTTAAGGGTATGTGCAGGATCATGATGGGCCAAAAAGTGGCAATATGATGGGTATGTGGTTGACAACTTTTTTTTACCCAAAATTGATGAAATGGAAAGGGTTTTTAAAGGAGATTCTCAGCTTTCCACCAATATAAATTATGCTTTACTTTGAATTTAATAAGTAATTATTATTCATTTTCTATTTGAATTACAACTAAAGTCCTAATTGATAGGCTGATTGAAAAACATCTATAGCTTTCAAATGGTATCACATTTTTTGAATCCAAAATATGTGTCACAATCTGTGTTGTTCCTCTTGAGATGTTTGTGCACGATGTGTTATTATAACATCTACATGTTGTCTCATTTATGCTTCAATATCTTCCACTGTCATATCTTCCTTGCATTTAATAGCTCATGTCTTTTTCTATCATTTTGGTTACGATGATTTCTTACTTCCTACCTTTGTGCATCACTCATTTTTTCATGTTGTTGTCTCATATAATTTTGAGAATATTGTCTTTGTTGCTCTTCATTTTGAAGACTTCTTACTTCCTCTCTTTGTGCATAAACCATAAATAATTTATAGATATAATTAATATTTAATTAAGAAACCTTTGTTTATTCTCAATAACAATTTAAATATAGGTGCCTTGAGATTGATATCTCTCTATGTCTTTTAGATAGATATATCTAATATATCTATGTTAGTTATTAATATTTACTTGTTGGGTTATACAACTATTCATTATTATTTAATGTGTTGACTATTTAATTATTTAATTAGCTGATAGGCTATATATTGTGGGCACAACCCATCGGAATTGTCTCATGCTTGGAAAACTCTCATGCCTAAAAATAAACTTCAAATGGTTTGAAAAATATTCTGGGCAATTCAAACAATCTCACCTGTTTACTGTAGCATCCACAACTTCAACTTGTATAATCCGCAGTGCACCTCATTGTATAATCCACAACTGCAACTCGTATAATTATTATTTATTGATCATTTTAAATGTTCAGTCATTTTTGACCATGGACGTTTCTTCCTCCATAACTGAGAAAGTGCAAATCGAAGGCAGTCTTTAATACAACGAAAAGCATGTAAAGAGTTTTAGAAATCACAGATGAGCTATTCTTTCCTAGCAGCTTTAATGTCTTTGTGATTTTATTTGATTGGGTATTAGCTTTACTATTTATTTGCTACTAAATTTGTAGGCTCATTATAAATCTTTGAACATTCCTATACTAATAATTTGGTACTAATTCTAATAAGAGAAGTGCTCCCTCCAACAAAATTTGTTTATTTCCATGATTTGGAAACCAATTTTATATTAAAAAATTATTCAATAATTGATCATTTATCCTTCAAGTGATAAAGACCTTGAATTCAAGTGTTTTATTAGTGGAAAATGCAAAGTACTTTGAAAAGAAAGAATTAAGTTTTCCTCCTTTATCTTGAATTGCCCTATCTCCACTTGCATACCCTAGATTATGTTTCAATGTCTCACGAGTGGCTCATGCTTTTTGAACCATTACAAAATCTAAAGATTTTTGTAACAGAGGGGTGGGATGAGTCCAAAATTTGATCCAATTGCAACATGTTCAAATTTCTTTGATTGATGCTAAAACTTATTTATTGGTTTTTTCTATCAGTGGCAAATTATTCTATTTTCCTCATCCTGTTGATGGATCATAGAGTGGGATATGAAATGTTGATGCAAAATACACCTACAGAGTTATTACCAAAAGCATTCTCAATCACTTACATAGACTATGGAATCATATATGTTGTTAATTATTTTATTGTTTCATGATATTGATCTGTTGATATCATGTCCACTTGCTTCTTTGTGTTGTTAACCTCCATCTTATGTTGATCATTGCTTCACATTATGATGTTTTTTCTATAAGTATTTAGACTCATTATTACTACCATTGTTTATATGAATTGAAATTAATTTTATTGGTTCTCTTTCTATAGCAATAATTGTAGTCTCTAATGGAAACATTGAGCTTAACATAACCTCACTACATAAGATGTGCAAAACCAAATAATCTTCTCAAACTTACCATTTTTAAAAATCACAATGTTCTACAACAACTTAGATGTGGAGTAAGTACTTTGAGCTATTTGACCAATTTCAGATGAATTGGATTTTTCAAGAATTAATTGTAATGTTTTTCAAGTAGTTATGAATGCAGATGATTAACTCTTTGGTATTCACTGATGTGTTGTAGCGTGTCCTTGAAGCCATTGAGATCAGTTGTGCTGGGTATTATACCAGATGAACATTTTTTGAATTTCTCAATCACTTTGGTCTTCTTGCTCTAGAAGTTTTGGAGGGAAAGTATGCCTCTTTGATCTGTTTGCACAATTTAGGTTTAATAGGTCCTTATTAAATGTTTGCATTGGCCTTTCACCTATTCTTTCCTGACAACATGTAATGTCTTTGTGATTTTATTTGATTGTGTATTAGCTTTACTATTTATTTTCTACTAAATCTGTAGGCTCATTATAAATCTTTGAACATTCCTATCCTAATAATTTGGAACTAGTTCTAATAAGAGAAGTACTCCCTCCAACAAAATTTGTTTATTTCCATGACTTGGAAACCAATTTTATATTAAAAAATCATTCAATAATTGGTCGTTTATCCTTTAGGTGATATAGAGTGTAAGGCCTTGAATTTAGGTTTGTTATTAGTGGCAAATTCAAAGCACTTTGAAAAGCAAGAATTAATTTTTCCTCCTTTATCTTGAATTGCCCTATCTCCACTTGCATTCCTTGGATTATGGTTCAATATCTCATGAGTGGCTCATGCTTTTTGAATCATTACAGAATCCAAAGATTTTTGTAGCAAAGGGGTGGGATGAGTCCAAAATTTGATCCAACTGCAACATACATTTCAAATTTCTTTGATTGATGCTAAAACTTATTTATTGGTTTTTTCTATCAATGGAAAATTAATTTGTTTTCCACATCCTACTTATAGATCATGGAGTGGGAAATGAAACGTTGATGCAAAATACACCTACACAACTATTACAAGAGGCATTCTCAATCACTTACATGGATTAAGGAGATATCATATTTGTTGTTAATTATTCTATTGTTTCATGATATTGATCTGTTGATATTGTTTCCACATGC
This sequence comes from Sequoia sempervirens, assembly GCA_007258455.2. Lineage (NCBI taxonomy): Eukaryota > Viridiplantae > Streptophyta > Pinopsida > Cupressales > Cupressaceae > Sequoia > Sequoia sempervirens. The sequence continues at coordinate 821,263 of VDFB02047144.1, read as the reverse complement.
TTCTTTGTGTTGTTAACCTCCATCTTATGTTGATCATTACTTCACATTACGATGTTTTTTCTGCAAGTGCTTAGACTCATTATTAATACTACCATTGTTTATATGAATTGAAAATTATTTTATTAGTTCTCTTTCTGCAACAACAATTGTAGTCTCTAATGGAAATATTGAGCTTAATAAAACCTCACTACATAAGATGTGGGGTGATCCCATAATAGTGGTTTACAATTTTTGGCCAAACTGGACACTGAAATTATTATTTTTAATTGAATCTTCACATTCGGGCACCTATAGCGGCTAAACTGTGAGGAATTTGAAGATGGTGCAATCTAGAGTCTCATCAAATTTTGTTTGTAGATTCTAAAAATATTTTTTTCAAAATTTTTGGAATCAAATTGCACTTCCTTTTCCATCTCCCAATTTAAAATTGATTTTTGAAAACAACATTTTTAAAAGTAGATAAGCATAATTTTTTCCATGAAGGATAAAATTCTAATTCTTTCAAATTTAGATTTGTAACTTCGATATCTAGTGCTTCCACTTGGTTAGATATTTTTATTGAATTTTTTCCTTAATCAAGTTTCAAAGTAAAACAAATTACAATTCACACAAGCGTGGACCGTATAACATGTAACTTTTTGTATATGTCAAAATTTTATTTTATTTTTGTTGGATCAAGGACTTCAATATTTGGTGTACTCATATTTTTCATTTTTTTGATAATCTTCTATTTTTCCACATGTGAAGAACAAAGAAATTCATTTTAGATGAAAAACCTATGTTTAATAAAACTTAAAAAACAAATACATAACAAAACCAAAACATATTAAAATTATATTCATTGGATAGCTTGTTCTGAGGAATACCATAATCATTTGAAATAAATTTTAAATGAATTCATTTGATCCCCCAAAAGCTAAATCAAAAGTGATTTTTTATCAGCATTTTGATAGGTGTAAAGGGGATGCATTTATAGGTATGGTTTAAAACTAGTGAGGTTCTATCCAAGGGGGTTTGATCTAAGGTGACTTGATCACACCCTCTTCAATTGGAATCCTTAAAATGGAACTTTTAAAGGCTTAAATTATTATATTTTCTAAAAATATGTGATTTCAGCTAAAATTCGTTCCTCTCAGGAATTGTAAACCACTATTATGACAACACCCTGTGCAAAACCAAATAATCTTCTCAAACCTGCCATTTTTAAAAATTACAATGTTCTACAATAGCTCAAATGTGTAGTAAGTACTTTGTGCTATTTGACCAATTTTAGATGAATTGGCTTTTTCAAGAATTAACTGTCATGTTTTTCAAGTAGTTATGAATGGAGATGAATAACTCTTTGGTATTCACTAATTTGTTGTAGGGTGTCCTTGAAGCCATGAGGATCAGTTGTGCTGGGTATTCTACCAGATGAACATTTTTTGAATTTCTCAATCACTTTGGTCTTCTTGCTCCAGAAGTTTTGGAGGGAAAGTATGTCGAGCTTTGATCTATTTGCACAGTTTAGGTTTCATAGGGTTCTTATTAAATGTTTACAGTTTTGCATATTGCATCTTAATTTTGATTTCGAACTAAACTATTGACTTTTTCTTCTCCTTGATGACAATTATGATGAGAAGAATATATGTGAAAAGATTCTAGACAAGAAAGGCCTAAAAGGCTATTAGGTTTTCCTAAAACCTATACAGTTATAGATTCATAATGCCTAGACAATCACTGTTATTCACATCTATTTAAAAATAATAGAAATGAACTATAGCTAACATTAGATTATCATTTATGTTTTATTACATTCTAAAACAATTTTGTTGTTATCTATTAAATGAAAGCATTTGTTTTGTGGTTTTATTTCAATTTAATTTTTCTTTGATCCATCATTCGCCATTGTTGCTAGCAATAAATTTTGTGGAGTCTACTAAATCTGAGGGATTGATAGATACCTTGATGTTCATAAATGATTTTTGTAATATCCAAGATTTAGTTTTGTGGTCTAGATTGGTACTAGTACTAAATACCTAGCTAATAGTTAAGAAAAAAATGAGCATGCTAAACCCCATAAGGGTGAAGACTGAGTTGCATGAAGATGTAGATCCCTCAAGACCCTTCATTATTTGTATGGCTTTGGGGGTGTGTCGGTTGTGATCAACATGTTGGTTGGAAGAAATAGAAACCTGAACCTCTATAGATGCCTCAGTTTGATGGGCTACTACTTGATACTACTCATGCTTTATGTTCTTCTCTTGATAATCTCTCAACTAAGGAACTACTACACTGATCATGGCAGGATTAATAGTCATCTAGTGCACAAGGACATGCACGACTCTTTTTCTAGCAATTACACCCTATGTCAACTAACAATGAAGCTTGGTAGCATATGTGTCCTGCTTGATATACATCCTCTTTTTTGTCCTTGTTCTTTTTTGACTAGTTAGTTATGATTGCATACACCTACACCTACATCCATGTAAATATTTGAGAGTTGGTTGGTGTAGTGATTTAAATCATTTTGGATGCTTTCAGATTCAATTATTAAAATTGTATCAGATGTCTTGGTAATGTTGACTATAACACTTACATACGATACTTGCATAATATGCCTACTACTTTTATTATGTCTGTATAACTTTGATTGCTTTACTCAATTGATTTGAAAAGAGGGAGCAGTGATTACATATGATCATGTACAACAAAGTTCTTTTTTATAAAATATTATTATTAAACTCAAGTTTGGACTTGGGAATTATTTTTTGAATATGGTATATGCACAAAGCCTAAACCAAGATTAATGATTCTACAAATTTTGCTTTTAATGTTTCCATTTTAGAAGGTTAATTATAATTGTGTTTCTGCCTACAATACGATTGATTTCATATAGAGAGAATTCATGCATTTCCATGAAAATCATTTGGAAATAATACTTGTAAAAGTTGAGAACATGGAGGCTTTTAAAATAATTTAAATATGTAAATTATCAATTCTATATATATATATATATATATATATATAGAGAGAGAGAGAGAGAGAGAGAGAGAGAGAGAGAGAGATTTCTAAGCAACTAAGCTATGAACTCAGAGTCCCAGTATGCTTGTCTTTGCATCATAATGTTGAACATTCATGAACTTAAAATTCTTACCGTAACATAATTGCTATTTTGTTAGATAAATAGAGCATAAATTTGAAAAGATAGTCTATGGGAAAATAGATAGAAAACCTAATTTTTTTCTTGCAATAGAAAACATGACTTTTGAAAAACCAAACAATGTTAAGAGTTTGGTACAAGAAGCCATATTTAACATTCTTGATTCACATATTCCCAGAGAACTCAATGACAATTTTGTGTTCAAGATAGGTTAATTAGTCAGATAAGTAATCATTACGATCAACTGTGGTCAAATTAACTATGATACTTTGTCCATGTCATTATATAGTAGAAAAAAAGGGTTAATAAGCTTGGACTCCTTGGAAAAATAAGGTCCTATTAGTGGTTAGATAGGGTATATTAATATGGATGTCAATTTTATATTCAACAAAAAATCAATGTTTAATATGTCAATGGGGATGACATCCAAGATTGCTACAATAGTTCATGTCAAAACATATCATCTGTTGTATCAAGACATATAAATGATTAATAATGATTAGTACACACTTTTGATATTTTATTATTTCTTAAATAAATTATTATAAATTCAACAACAAATCTCTTATCAAATTTATAAGATATTTTATATAAACTACAATCGGCGTAACCATTGCACCTCCTTTCGGTGCAAATGCTAATTTTAATATTTTTTGTTAATACACTCACACATTTCTACTAATTATATATATATAAATATATAATACTAAATCATAAAATTTATTTAAAGATATAAAATAAACTAATAATTATTTAACAATCTACTAATTATTGATATCAATACAAACAAAAACTTGCACAATTGCGTGGAACGTGGTTTTAGCGGTTTGCCTTTTAGTCTGCTTGACTTTGGTTTACTTGAAAAGTCTTTTCTACTCTGGTTTACTTGAGTCTCACGAAATAAGAGGTACTTCTACTTCCAATTTAGTCTCCTTATTCTTGACAGATAATTCAAATACTGCTTTATCGTGTCGCATACAATACGTTGCCTACTTTATCAGGTTATCGTGTCGCATCCAATACGTTGCATACTTTATCAGGTTTTCCATTATTTTCTTTGATGTCTTAGAGAAAATATTGACTCCCGTCCACAGAGGGAATTGGAGACAGCTTCAAGTCATTCTTTATATATTCAATTAGAGGTGTTCAAACCCACAGAGAAGAAGCAAAGGTGTGTTGGGCGTGTAATGAAAATGTTTTGGGCAGCTGTAGCCATTGTTCTGCTCTTGCATGTTAATGACGTTTGGTGTTGTCCAAGGCATGAAAGAGGTTCCCTTTTGCATTTCAAGGCATCTGTTGTTGATCCGTTCCATCAAATACTCAACTCATGGCATGGTTTCAACTGTTGTGAGTGGAAAGGAATCCAGTGCCATCCTCACACTGCTCATGTCATTGGTCTCGATCTGCACAGTTCCAATCTGAGTAATTTAACTGAGGATGTTCTTTCCCCACTGTTTAATCTGGAACAGTTGGAGCACTTGGACGTCAGCAGGAATGGCTTCAATTTTGTTCCCATCCCTCCTGGATTGGGCAGACTCAAGAGTTTGCGCTACTTGGACGTGTCAAACGCTGCGTTTAGTGGAGATATTCCCACGAAGCTGGGGAACATGTCTACTTTGCAGTTTTTGGATCTCTCTGTCAACATGTTGGATGGTCCCATTCCCCCAATGTTGTTGACTGCATTTCCAAACCTCCAATGGGTTGATTTGAGTTACAATCAATGGAATGGCAGAATTCCATCCCCTGCCAATAAGCTTCACTACCTTACAAAGCTCGATCTGAGTAGGAATGCATTGACGGGTAAAATCCCCCCTTCCATTGGCCGACTATCATCTCTGGTATCGCTTGATCTAAGCAACAACAAATTAGAAGGTTCCATTCCTCTCAACGTTTCAAATCTTTCTAAACTGCAGAGTGTTTCCTTGTCCTCCAACCGGTTCAGTGGAGTTTTTTCAGAGTCTCACCTTGATAATCTCAGCCAACTTGTCTACGTATGTATTTCCGATAATCTTTTAACTGTAAAGATCAGTCCAACATGGATTCCAAAATTCTCTTTGGTAAAGCTGGGATTAAGTTCATGTAACATGAAAAGCGGGTTTCCAACATTCCTAATAACTCAGTATGAGGTTGAGAGTGTGGATTTGTCCAACTGCAGTCTTTCGGGAAATATTCCCCAGTGGATATGGAGTGTCAATTCTCTTGTGTATCTCAATCTTTCTCATAATCACTTTGCAGGAGTTCTACCTCCTTCGTTGATGGGAAGTCAAATGTATATTCTGGATTTGCATAGCAATAATTTACAAGGTCAGCTTCCGCAGCTTCTTTCTGAAGAACTGTCGGTGTTGGATGTGTCAAAGAATCAACTCAGTGGATCCATTCCAGCAGCATTTGGTGAACATGATATTGGATATCTGTTTCTCTTTCAAAATTATTTCAATGGTAGCATTCCGTCTTCTATATGCGACATAGATGTTGTGGATCTCTCAAATAACAAGCTTACAGGTAAGCTTCCTACTAGTTTCAAAAGTTGCTCTTTTATAATTGAGATGTTGAACTTAGAGAACAATTATTTGGAGGGCAAATTGCCACGAGAGTTTGGGTACATGGTTTCTCTTCAAACATTAAAATTGGGTGGGAATGGACTAAATTCATATATCCCATCCTCTCTTGCAAACTGTACGCAGTTGGAGATACTCGATTTGAACAATAACAAAATGACAGGGATTATTCCCAATTGGATAGGGCAGCTTTCAAATCTTAAGATTTTGATCTCGAGATTAAATAGATTTGAAGGCATAATACCCCTAGAAGTTACAAAATTGTCAGCTCTTCAAATCTTGGATCTTTCATCCAACAGATTTTCAGGAATTATTCCAGCCAATATCTCATCTTTGCAGGCTATGAAAAATCAAACAGTCGGTGCTGAAATCCTTCAGGTTGGAAGTATTAACACTGCTACAATTTATATAGATCGAGTCACTACTACATTGAGGGGCTTTTTAAGACAATAATTTAAGACAAAATATTAATTTTGTCTTAAATATATTTAAGTTATATTTATTTATTTATTTTGTGACAATAGAAATTAAATATATTTAAGTTTTTTTTTTTAATTTTACATTGTCTCAAATTAAGACAATAGAAATTAAATATATTTAAGTTTTATTTTTTATTTTACATTGTCTTAAATTAAGACAACAGAAATTAAATATATTTAAGTTTTATTTTTTATTTTACATTGTCTCTCACTATTTTTTTTCTTTTGTCTTTCTTAGTCAAAAAAACGTAAGAAACACTCATTGCAAAGCCTACAGCTGTTCGATTTTGCCTTCCAAGAAATAAATAAATTTATTTATTTGGTATTTAGTGATAAAGAGAATTAATAAATTTATTTATTTGACATTTCGTGATAAAGAGAATATGCCACGTGCGTATTTCGATTATCAATGCTCTGTGTTATTTCTTTTAGTTTAATTTATTCTTAATAATTTTTAAAGTTAAAAAAATATTTGAGTAGTTATTAGAGTTTTTTTATTGTAGGTTTTAGTAAATTTATATTTATATTTAATTTTTTTTAATATACATTTTAAATTAAATCACATAAAATTTATTAAAATTAAATCAAATCAAATCAAAATTATCTATATTTAAATTAGAAATTGATTTTTTACCTTTCATTTTATTTTTTAGTTTTTTAAGTTTAATCTTACTTGTAATTTTTAATATAAAAGTTAAAATTTTAGTTTTAACAGTTTTAATACAGTTTATTTTTAGTTTTACTATTTTATTTGAAGTACAATTTTACTTTCAAATTAATGTTACTATTGTTTGCAATATATTAATTATATTTTTTAAGTACATTTTTAAAAATTTTAATTCTATTATTTAATTATTTATTCTCAATAAGTTTATTATTTAATATTTTTTAAAAATTATTTGTTTAAATGGATATTTAAATTTTAATTTCCTTTATAGTATAATTTAACTTTGAAATTTATTTTACATATTTACTTATATTTATGAAATTACAAACTACAATTAAAAGTTATTAGAAATAATTTAATTTATAATTATTCATGTTATTAAATTTTAATTATTTTAAAGTTATTTGTTTAAATGGATATTGTAATTTTGCATTTCCTTTATAGTATGATTTAACTTTGAAATTTATTTTACATATTTATTTATGCTTATGAAATTACAAATTATAATTAAAAGTTATTAGAAATAATTTAATTTATAATTATTCATTTTATTTTTATCCTAATTTATATAATAAAATAAATTTCAAACTTAAAATCTAAATTAAACGTTATTGAGAGAGAGGGAGACTAACTTTTGATTAGTCGATTCATGCCAACAATCCAAGGATTACATGTGTCCCTAGGGAGTTATGCTCAAGGTACCACATGTGTCATTTGATTAAGGATATGATAATTCACCTTTCAAACCTCTTTAGAGTACCCATTACACACTTAAGGAAGATAGAGAAAATATAAAGAGGAAAAGGGAGAAAAAGAGAAAGAAAGGAAGAGAGAGAGAGGGGGGGGGGCAAAGATAAAAATGGATGGATATAGATAGGGAGAGGGAGATACAAAGAGAGAAAAGAGAGAAAAAAAGATAGAGAGAAAGATAAATAGAGATCTATGGAGAGATAAAGAGGGAGACAAAAATATATAGAGAGATAGAAGAGAGACATAGATATAGAGATACAGATACAGATAGAGGTAGAGATATAGAGGAATAAATAGGGAGAGAGAGAGAGAGGGGGAGAGAGAGATAGAGATAGTGAGAGAGAGAGAATATAAGAGATATAGATAGATATAAAGTACCATAGGGAGAGAGATCATAAAGAGATAGATAAAGAGAAATAGGAGACAAAGATATATAGAAGTAGAGAGAGGGGGAGATAAATAGGGACAATAAAGGAGTAAGGTAGAGAGATAGGGAGAGAGAGGAAGAGAGAACATAAGAAAAATATATAGAGAAATATGAGAGAGATACAAAGAGAGAAATTGAGAGATAATGAGAAACATAGAGATTGAGAGGGAGACATAGATAGAAGGAGTGTCTCTCTCTTTCTCTTCCCATCTTTATACATATATCTCCTCATCTCTACCTCTCTTTATATATAACTCCCTATCTCTATCTTTCTATCCTTCCAATGCTCCCTCTCTCATTCTCTCCCTCTTCCATTTCCTCTCTCCTTCCATCTCTCTTTCTCTCTCTCCCCCTCCATTTTCCCACTACCTATCTCTCTATCTCTCCCTCTTTTGAGATCTCTATCTCTCCCTATCACTTCCTCTTTCTATATCTCTATTTTATCTCTATCCTCTCTCCATTGAATCTCTCCCTCTCTCCCTAAATATATCCCTTTGTCTCTATCTTCATATATCTCTCTCTCACACACACACACATACAAACTCCATTTCTCCCTCCTTATCTTTATCTCTCTCTCCCCCTCTCTATTTATCTCTTCATCTCTTTATTACTTATATTTATCACAAGTTATCTCACTCTTTCCTTCTCTACATATCCCTCTCTCTACCTCTCTATATATAACTTCTTATATATTTATCTTTCTATCTCTCCATCGCCCTCTCATTGTCTCCCTCTTAATATCTCTATTTCTCCCTCTCCATCTCTCTCTCAACCCCTCTATCTTTCATAAGTTATATCTGTCTCTATCTCTCCTTCTTTCTATCCCTATCTCTCCCTCTTTCTATCCCTATCTCCCCCCCTCTATCTCTCTATTACTCCCTCTTATATATCTCTTTACTTTTTTCTTCTCTCTATTTCTCTACCTCCCTCTCCTTCCCTCTCTATCTCTCTCCATATATCTTTCTCATGCACGCGCGCGCGCACACACACACACACACACACACTCCCTATTCCTCCCTCACTATATCTAACAATCCAAGGATTACATGTGTCCCTAGGGAGTTATGATCAGGGTACCACATGTGTCATTTGATTAAAGATACAATAATTCACCTTTCAAACCTCTTTAGTGTACCCATTGCACACTTAAGGAAGATAGAGAAGATATAAAGAGGAAATGGGAGAAAAAGAGAAAGAAAGGAAGAGAGAGAGTGAGGGGGGGAAAAGATAAAAATGGACATGGAATTAGATAGGGAGAGGGAGATACAAAAAGAGAAAAGAGAGAAAAAAAATAGAGAGAAAGATAAATAGAGATCTATGGAGAGATAAAGAGGTAGACAAAGAGATATAGAGAGATAGAAGAGAGATAGAGGTAGAGATAGAGATAGAGGTAGAGATATAGAGGAATAAATAGGGAGAGAGAGAGAGAGAGAGAGAGAGAGAGAGAGAGAGAGAGAGAGACATAGATAGATATAAAGTACCATAGGGAGAGAGATAAAGAGATAGATAAAGAGAAATAGGAGACAAAGATATATAGAAGTAGAGAGAGGCGAAGATAAATAGGGACAATAAAGGAGTAAGGTAGAGAGATAGGGAGAGAGAGGAAGAGAGAACGTAAGAAAAATATATAGAGAAATATGAGAGAGATATAAAGAGAGAAATTGAGAGATAATGAGAAACGTAGAGATTGAGAGGGAGACATATATAGGAGTGTCTATCTCTTTCTCTTCCCATCTTTATACATATATCTCCTCATCTCTACCTCTCTTTATATATAACTCCCTATTTCTATCTTTCTATCCTTCCAATTCTCCCTCTCTCATTCTCTCCCTCTTCCCTTTCCTCTCAACTTCCATCTCTCTTTCTCTTTCTTCGGGCCCCCCATTTTTCCCACTACCTATCTCTCTATCTCTCTCTCTTTTGATATCTCTATCTCTCCCTATCACTTCCTCTTTCTATATCTCTATTTTATCTCTATCCTCTCTCCATTTCTCTCCCTCTCTCCCTCTATATATCCCTTTGTCTCTATCTTCATATCTCTCTCTCTCTCACACACACATAAACACTCCATTTCTCCCTCCTTATCTTTATCTCTCTCCCCCCCTCTCTATTTATCTCTTTATTACTTATCTTTATCACAGGTTATCTCACTCTTTCCTTCTCTACATATCCCTCTCTCTACCTCTATATATATAACTTCTTATATATTTATCTTTCTATCTCTCCATCCCCCTCTCATTGTCTCCCTCTTAATATCTCGGCCTCCTCTCCATCTCTCTCTCAACCTCTATCTTCCAGTTAACCATTCTCATCTCCTTCTTCTATCCCTATTCCTCCTCTTCTATCCCTATCTCCCTCTCTATTACCCTCTATATCTCATTTCTTTTCCTCTCTATTTCTACCTCCTCTCTATCTATTTATACAAATCTCCCTCTCTATCTCTCTCTATATATCTTTCTCACTCACACACACACACACACACACACACACACACCCTATTCCTCCCTCACTATATCTAACAATCCAAGGATTACATGTGTCCCTAGGGAGTTATGCTCAGAGTACCACATGTGTCATTTGATTAAGGATATGATAATTCACCTTTCAAACCTCTTTAGTGTACCCATTGCACACTTAAGGAAGATAGAGAAGATATAAAGAGGAAAAGGGAGAAAAAGAGAAAGAAAGGAAGTGAGAGAGAGGGGGGGCAAAGATAAAAATGGACATGGATATAGATATGGAGAGGGAGATACAAAAGGAGAGATAGAGAGAAAAGATACAGAGAAGAAGATAAACAGAGGGATTCATGGAGAGATAAAGAGGGAGACAAAGAGACATAGAGATACAAGAGAGATTATAGATATAGAGACAGAGATAGAGGTAGAGATATAGGAACAAATAGGGGAGAGAGAGAGAGAGAGAAAGATAGGAAAGATATATATATATGAAAAAATATAAGTAGAATACAGGATAGACATAGTACTATATAGGAGAGAGATAAAAGGAGAGCAGACAAAGAGAAATACAGGACAAAGATAGAGAGAGGGGAGACAGGGACAAAGGAGTAAGGTAGGGGAGAGAGGGAGGAGAGGAAGACAGAACATAAGAAAAAACATAAAGAGAAATATAGAGAGGCAAGGAGAAATTGAGAGGACATGAGACTGGCTATCCTCTCTCTCTACCTCCTCCTTCCCTCTCTATCTATTTATACAAATCTCCCTCTCTATCTCTCTCCATATATCTTTCTCATGCACACACACACACACACACACTCACACATACTCCCTATTCCTTCCTCACTATATCTAACAATCCAAGGATTACATGTGTCCCTAGGGAGTTATGCTCAGGGTACCACATGTGTCATTTGAATAAGGATATGATAATTCACCTTTCAAACCTCACTCTCTCTCTCTCCTCTACCTATCTCCCTCTCTTTCTCTCCCTCCCTCTCTTTATATCTCCCCTCTATCTATCCCCATCTCTCCCTCCCTCACTCCCTCTATATCCCCCTATCCATCTCTCTATCTGTGCGTCTCTATCTATTTTTCTCCCTCTATCTCTCGACACGTCTCCTTCTCTCTATCCATTTAGCTCTCTCCCTCTCTATTTCCCTCTACCTCTTCCTATACCTCCATATCTATATCTCTTTACCTCACTATCTTTATCTCTCCCTCTCTATCTCTCTCTATATATAACTTTCTATGTCTATCTTTATATTTCTATTTATTCCTCTCTCTCCTCTCCATACCCCTCTCCATCTCCATCCCCATATATATCTTCCTCTTTACCTCTCTCTCACTCTTCCCCCTTTATATCTCCCTCTTTCTATCCATATCTCTCCCTCTAATCTCCCTCTCTTCCTATGACAAACATAACATGAGCCTACTACTAATGAAGCCTTATTATCTTCTTGATTCAAAGGTTTTGTTTCTTTCATGTTTGGATACTTGTAAGTGGATGCATATTTCATTTGAAGCTATCACCTCTCCATTGAGACCTTTGTTGCACAAACAAAATCATGTACTAAATGGCCTACCAATCAGTCTCTTGCATTGCATAGTTGTATGCAAAATAAAGACAATTTTTTTTTGTAATGGATATTCTAGACCTCTTCGGCGTACTTATTGCACACCAAGGTGCAATTGCTAGTTAAGTTTTATTTTTTACTTTACATTGTCTCTATCTCTCTCTATATATAACTTCCTATGCCTATCTTTATATTTCTATTTATCCATCTCTCTCCTCTCCACACCCCTCTCCATCTCCATCCCCATATCTATCTTCCTCTTTACCTCTCTCTCACTCTTCCCCTCTTTATATATCCCTACATATCCCTTTCTCTACCTCTATATCTATAACTTCTTATATATTTATCTTTCTATCTCTCCATCCCCCTCTCATTGTCTCCCTCTTAATATCTCTATTTCTCCGTCTCCATCTCTCTCTCAACCCCTCTATCTTTCCTAAGTTATATCTATCTCTATCTCTCCTTCTTTCTATCCCTATCTCTCCCTCTTTCTATCCCTATCTCCCCCCCTCTCTCTCTATTACTCCCTCTTCTATATCTCTTTACTTTTTTCTCCTCTACCTATCTCCCTCTCTTTCTCTCCCTCCCTCTCTTTATCTTTCTATTTATCCCTCTCTCTCCTCTCCATACCCCTCTCCATCTCCATCCCCATATCTATCTTCCTCTTTACCTCTCTCTCACTCTTCCCCCCGTTATATCTCCCTCTTTCTATCCATATCTCTCCCTCTATCTCCCTCTCTTCCTATGACAAACATAACATGAGCCTACTACTAATGAAGTATCTTCTTGATTCAAAGGTTTTGTTTCTTTCATGTTTGGATACTTGTAAGTGGATGCATATTTCATTTGAAGCTATCACCTCTCCATTGAGACCTTTGTTGCACAAACAAAATAATTTCCAAAATGGCCTACCAATTGATCTCTTGCATTGCATAGATGTATGCAAAATATAGATAGAAAATTTTCGTAATGGATATTCTAGACCTCTTCAGCGTACCTATTGCACACCAAGGTGCAATTGCTAGTTAAGTTTTATTTTTTTACTTTACATTGTCTCAAATTAAAATAGAAAAAATACCTACCTTTTCCAAAAAATATATTAATTATTTCCCACATATGGCTTTTCCCTCAAACAAAACTATTGTTTTCGCAACTTTTTGATGGCTCTGTGAGTTGGCTCTCCCGTTTGCTACTACGGCATCAGACTCGGATGGAGTTTCTTTAGGCGGGAAGGCTTACAATGGGTGTGGTGGGAAGGAAGCTTATAAGAATGCAGGGTGTGGCGAGAAGTGATGATTGCAGTATTGGGTTTTTGCCGGATTTGCAGAAAATATTATGCCCTAGCTGCCATTTTCTTCATCCCGTGGGCTGCCGTTTTCTTCAACCTATGGGTCGTCTCCAAGCAAACAGGTAAAATTTTAAAAAACCCCAGATCTTGTCAAAATTCCTTACTCCCCTACCTATGTTGCATGTTGTATTGTATTATGTACCCTGCGATAATAGCAGGCCAGGAAACGCTAAATATCATAGACTGGTCTCTTACATTTAGTAATCATTCAATATTCTTAAAAGTTAAAATAACGTGATCTACTCTCTCATAAACTATCTTTCACCTCATTGAAATTAAAATTCAGTGAATCCTAGAACTTGTAGAGATTTTCATTGATTGCACTTCCCAAATCTGTAAAGAGTACAACTTATGTTTGATAGACTTGAAGGGGAAGTACTTAAAATGTTTATGAGGATGAGCAAAGGTTAAACATGCAACAGTGCCACTTGCCAGTTCCATGGAGTGTGGTACAGTAATATCTGAGATGCGTCAAATGCTTAGTAGCTCTGCATATGTGAACAAGTTATTTTCTATTAAATCAAACAAGCTTTCCACTACTGGTTTCCACTATATTAGAAAATCATGTTACAAACCATGTGAAGGAAACATAATGGAGGAACAGTGACAAGATTCCCAATCTAAGTTGTTTTTTCTAAATTGATTCTCTAAAATTTCTTGCAAAATAAAAATAGAATTAGATGTAATGTTTCTGGATTGCAGCATGTGTATTTATTTGGTATCGACTTAAATTATAGTGTCCTATCTTGTGTGTTCATGTGTGTATGTGTGTACCTTGTTTGTTTTGTTATGTGTTGCACATTTACACACCTTTGCTTTCTATGTTGTCTTGGGCAAGTGTTCGACACATGCAACCCTATGCACCTTTTCTTCTTGTGCAACCCCAAGAAACTTATGCACATTTTCTTTTAGCATCTTGTTATGTGTACCCTATGTAATGTTTCTTGATCATAATCTTTGGGATGTGTTTACACAAGTCTCAAACTACGCCTATTGCCTATGCATTTTGCATGCTATCACACAAACCTCTATGCAACCTTTCTATTTGTGGTAGTACTACAGATATGGTTAGATTTTAGTTGGATGGTTCCTACGCTTATGGATTGATCTTTGTCACCTTACACATTGTTCTTCATTTGTGCTTGTGATTTTTTTATGCTAAATTCTTTGAATGACACTGACTCCGATTTTATAATTCTATGAGGATATTTTATACACTTGGTAATTGAATTTTCATGATTGATTTGGGCTTTCTTGCAAATTCTATGCAAGTGGTTAATTATTTGGAAACCAGTCATTCTTTAGTTCAATTTATGTCTTCTCAGAACCTCAATTATATTTGGTTTGTTGAATCTTAGCAAGTTTATTTCTTTCTTATTAGTTCACAAATGTGTGGAAAATCTCAAGTCTTGTGTTTTTTTCAATGGCATATTTTTTTAAGGGTGATTGGTTATTCATGACCTTAGGTTGGTACTTTTGTGATTGGGTAACTTGGTTATTGCTAGGATTAGATTTTATTGTCAATTTTGCTTGATCTGATAAAACAATCTTTGTGTCATCTTAATTTGATATTCTGGTGCAAATTTGCTCATGTTTCAAGATCAACTTATGTGGTTATAGTGTGTTGGTTAGGAATGCTCAATACACCTATGTTCAAGGTTTCAACAGTTTTGGTTAATCTAGCTGAAAGTTATAAATACATTAGAATGTGAGGGAGGTGATTAGAATGAATACATTGAATTTATCTAAATACCAACATTAAATTGCACCAAAACTATGTTTAGTTAATTCAAGGTAAAAGTATAAAGGAGTGCTAGTCAGCCAAAATCAAAATTAGAAAGGGATAAGTTCACATCCACGAGATCATCCCGATATCCACAATCTTGTCCTAGAATGAAATAATGATTAGATCCAAGTGACAAATGACTAAATGGAGGTAGATGCATAGATAGTTGTGATAAACAAATAGGTATGATGAATGTATAAGAGTGTATAAATGGATAGGGTAGTGCTAAATGTCTAAGAATGTATATATAAGGATCACCCCAATTTCTCACAATATCATGTCATTTGTCATTATATACATATATTAAGACATTCTCTCAAAATACACACAAAACTAAAATGAAAATTGCATGAATATGTAAATTTCACCACTACAAAATGATATCAATTAATAATAGAAAATATAAACAATTTAAAAATAGAACCAATTAAAAATTACAAAACAAATTTTAGAATGGCATCTTTTTCAAAAAATACAAGGCCATTTACCATGAGAATGCTAAATCACCTTGTTTGGTCATGTCAAGGGATTGAGAAATAAAAAGTAACTTTATCCATAAGTAGAAAAATGAAATTAGAGTTGACCTTCAATATTGCTGGACATTTCTTAAACTCTTCATTTTGCAAGCACTATGTCAATCATGTCCTCACATGTCATTTCAAAGTGGTCACCCACAATACCAGAATTCCAGAATTACAATTGCCTATGTTGAAGTATTTTGTGTTAGAATTAAATAATGATACCTCATCCATCTTTGTGCACCATTTATTTTGGCTTTGGCTCATTTTTTTCTGGAATTTGCTTGATCAAAGAATGACATCAGTAAGATTAATATGACTTAGCTACAAATAGAATTAATCATAATGTCTTGAAACAAATTCACGAGGATCATAAGGAATCCCAGACCTCTAAGTTAATGAATATTTTGAAAAGCCTTTGGGATGGCAAGATATTTGATTTCGGAGTTAATATGCAAGTCATCAGTTATTTCAACATTAGGAATTGGAATGAAGAAAGATCCTCCACTGAAGTTTCCCCATCATCCTTGTGTCTGCCATCTTCACTTGATTTATTTAAATCATCTTCTTGGAGAATCTCTTTCTGTTCAGATTGCTTTTGTTCTGTCAAATGTTCTTCAAAAGCTACAGAAAGTGGATTTACGTGTCTATCTTATAGGTTTTCCCCTGTTATAGTTGAATTTGTAACCAACTGTGATCCATAAAATTATTGAAAATCATCAGTCTTCAGCTGGGAAATCAATTTCCTCTTTGGATGAATCTTCTGAAATTGATTCCATTGATAACTTGTCATAGTTACAACACTTGAATATAATGGAGTGTGTAGGTTTAAATAACGTCCCTGATTCCATTGGTAACTTGTCATAGCTGCAGCACTTGAACATAGAAGGGTGTAAAAGTTCAAATAACCTCCCTGATTCTATTGGAAACCTATCACAGTTGCAACACTTAAACATAGAAGACTGTAGAGGTTTAAAAAAACCTTCCTGATTCCATTGGCAACCTGTCACATCTGCAGTACTTGAAAATAGAAAGTTGTAGAAGTTTAAATAACCTCC